>JACXIT010000214.1:1592620-1803583 GCA_014737525.1 Bombus difficillimus
CGCCCCTCTCCATGGCTCAATAAGCATCGTTGGCGCGCATGCGCCGATCTAGTCCCCACCACCCACACTCTTTATTAGTTTATCTCTTTCTCTCCAACGTCGCCTGGCGACCCAGCCTGCTTACTGCTTACCCTGGTAGAGAACCGGCAACGGAGTTAGGTTAGGTTTGGTCGCTCATCGCCCACTGACTATCACGCTCGCCGCGGGTGAAAGGGGGTTAGTCGATCTCTCTTTCTTACTTTTTCTTTGCTCTCCCGTCTCTCCCGTCTCTCTCTCTCTCTCTCTCTCTCTCTCTCTCTCTCTCTCTCTCTCTCTCCTCTTCTCGTTTGTGCCTCTAGGAAACAGAACTTCCAACGCATGTACTATACCTCAACGTAATCTTGTTTCTCCATGCGCTCGCGCTCAAGAAAAAAGACGGAGCAAGAGAAGGATCGACCAAAGAAAAAACAAGAAAGGGGTAGTAAGATCCGAAGGAAAATTCTTTATATTCCATACCAATGCTCTTTGAATGTGCCACTGCGAGCAACGAGCAGAGATTCTTAGATACGATAGATCTGGACCACCGCGTAACGTTCGCACAGATACACCAGTTGTATAAGTATCATACATATATAGGCGAGAACGACATGCTCACAAAAAAATCACGATGTTGCGAGATGATTCACAGTTCACAATCGATCCTTTTCTTCGATACCGGTTCTTCCATGTAGCGATCGTACTACAGCGTCGCTTCGATAGAGATCACTTTCACATGTCACGCTTGATTTCCTATTGACGCTACGTGAAAATGTATCGAGTAACAAAGTAAGTAAGCGCATTTTCGAAACGAAAAAGAACAAAAAAAAGATGAAGCAACTTCTGGCGCATACTATACACCTGCTGAATCTCGTTCTCCTGGCATACAGGAAAGAAGGGGGCAAGGTGACAATGTACGAGGGAGGCAACGAGTGAGATCCGTAGAAAATTCTTTAGACCAACACCGACGGCCTCTGTGTGCTACGGTTCGCAGCAGGAAAAGATCCTGGTGTCTGATACAGAAGGATCGTGCATATCGTTTGCACGAATATCTCTGACAGTACATTGCACGTACACTTTACGTACACAAACTTATCATGACCCATTGTTACGATTCGTTCTTCGGTTCACTTTCATTTTATATTTTGCCTCCTCGCTCTTGTTACTGAAAAAGTAACTAACAACTGCATAATACGAATTCCCATTTGTATCTTAAAATGCGCACTAATTAGAAATGTTGCTATTAGTAGCAATATCAATACACAATCGATGATATCGAGAAGCTTTTTCTTCGATGTCGAAGAATAAACTTCTACGATGAGAAAAATTTCTGATATAAGAATAAAGTTTGATTAGGAAAAAGGGACTGAGCGATAAATTATGTTACGTGTCACTCTACTTCAGTTACCGTCATCTCAACAATATTATTGATATTTCAATCAGTATCGATCAATTATTGATAATCGTTAATAGCATTCCTATCTGCGTAGACTATTATAACCTCGATAAATAGTGGATAAAACTCGAATTTCACCTCCGGTTCGAAACTCTTTCTTCGGGGATTCTTGATACCGACGACAAGGCGGAAGCGGAAGCGCACCATTCTCGCCTCACAGACTCTGATAAGCCAAGCATTCTGCTACCTACGTATAAACGTACTTTCCGTTTCCAAAATACGAAAATCCAACGCGTTGCACTTGAAACACGTTATCTTAGTATCCATGGGCTCTCGATAAACGATGACAGTATGTCGTATTAGTCGTGCGACGGATCATCAATCGTAAAACCGTTGCATCAAATGTAATTTTTGAGAACACAGTTATCTACGTTTAATTCTGTTGAAATCGTTCCGGGGCAATGCGTATCGAATATTCTCGCATCGTTGAAAAATGAATAGCCCGTTCTACCGGCGGTAGATATATCGTACCAAGTCAGGTATACGTACTTACGTGTACATAAAAGTTAGAAAGAGAGGAGATAGAAGAAGAAAGCGCCGAACGGAGGGTGGATTGTGGAACGCAAGACTGAAGAGTGGGGCCGGAGGCAGCCGCTGAGGTGTGATACGGAACGTCGAGGGGGTACAAGGTGATATTTCTCATGAAACTGAACCGAATAAATTTTTAACAAAAACTGCTGACTCGCTACATTACTCTAGCTTCTATTCCTTCTTTTCTGCTCTGCAACCAGTCCGCTGGCATCTTTCTCACTCTTAGTGTCCGTCGCTTCTTTTTCCTTAGAGTGACACCGCGTTACCGAAAATACGAGGAACCCCTATTTGAAGCACCATCGCGCGGTGAAATTTATTTGCACGCACGATTGTATATAACTTTCGTGAAATATTGAAAGTACGGTCGGTAAAATACCAAGAACAACGACGTTAAAGTCTCGCAAATAATTTTTCTCCCATCTTCGTACGGTTTGTTGGAAAGGTAATTATATGCGGTGCGAGCGTCGTTTGACAGTGGTAGGTGGGTAGATATCCATTGCACGAGCGTGATTCGGTTTACGTTAATGTTCACGTGCTAAGCCGCTGCGCCACTTTTACAGTATTGTTTTATGAACACAGAACGGTGTAAAATCGCGCAACCTTCTCGCAATTTAGCGAAAAGATAACGAAGGAAGATTGTTAATGCAGCCACGCGTTTCCTCCGTAACAACGGTATCAACGTGACCACAAACCACGTAAACGGGATGTAAAACGGAAATGCGGTTGAGTCTATTGCGGACACAGCGTCAGCTAATTTTAGAGGAGTCAATAAAGAAGCGCAATTTCTACATTAATCATGAAAATTTAATTTCTTAGTGCTTGAATAATGTGGCAGTAGTAGATACAAACGTTTCTTCGATGGATATACATATTTATTGGATATATAGAATCTGGATATAGCAGTCTTTTCCCTTTAATTTAGTGTACCGTTATTTTAGACGAGTGTTAGGCGATTAACTTAGATAACCGCCTTTATATTTAACGAACCGTCTTTGTCTGGCCCGTGTAACCATTGGCAAATTGAGAAGTGAAGCATTTAACGATGCTGACCAATGGTCTTCACAACGTCCCTGAAAAACAAGTATCATTACGTAACTAATCATTGCTTTTTGAAAAGGAAGTTTCCCTCGTAGAAGCATTGTGCTCCTCGGCAAAGGTGAAGCTAATGAGCGCGGCTTTCATACAAAAAGGAAGAGATCGACCGCCAGTCGGAACCGACCAGAGTGAGAGAGGGGAGGGGGGGGGGGGAGAAAAAATTTTCAACGGCGTAAAGTAGGAATAGGAGAAGTGCGATTCGATCTTCATCCTCGGAACCATTTCATTCCAGGACAAAGCCGGGGAATCTTCCGAATCGAGAAACAAGCGTAACGTTGAGCGAATGAAGAGAATGAAATAGAAGGATGGCCATAGGGGTACGAGAAAGACAGAGTGAGGAGAGGATAAAAACCCCCTCGAGGTTCGAGTCAGCATCCCACGATATCTACATCTATTTTTGGCCACGGTCAGCTGTAGTTGCACGGCATTAGCATAATGAAGACAGTTCGTCTCTTCTCGTTCTCTTGGGCAACGCGTGTCCCTCTCTTTCGCCAGTCACGCCACATGCGCGCGCGCACGCACACACCCACCTACCCACACACACACACACACACACATACGTTCATTCTCCCTCTTTCTTCTCTATGTCTGTCTATTCACCTATCTGATCATCTGTTTCCTCTTTCCATTTAAACTGCTTGTATAAAATATTACGGTAACGACGCGAAAATTCTGAATAAAGTTTAAAAAGGAAAGACATTAAATAAGTTGAAAGAGGAAGAAAAAACAAGACAAAAGTTTAACGAATGACATTTTATTTTTTATCCATAATATTGGAATATAATGTAAAGGAGATATATATTGTTAATGTTTTGTTATGTATTTTTTTACATTTTCCACCAAGCCAAAGAAGTCAGACTAGTTATATTAACAAATAAACGGTAAATTGTAACGTTCGACCGACAAAGAATATTCGCAGGACGAATAACGTAAGAAGAGATTTTAATTGCGCGTTAATAGGTTCTTACAGTTTTGTCTCGGGTTTACGAAGAAGATCTATAGTTTGGCAGTGCGGTGAGTGTTGGCAAAGGACGCGCAAGAGTAAAGGGTCGAGTAGCCCTGGAAGAAAGGGAGGAGCATAGAGAGAGAGAGAGAGAAACAACGATGACAAAGCAAGAAGGGAACCAGTGTAAAAGGGAGAAGGACGTATTAAGGGGAAGAAAACCTGCTCCAAGACGGCGCATCGCGGCATACTAACAATACAATAAGATAACAAGCTGTGGGGAGGGCTTCTCCGTGCTAACCTGACTTTCGTGGATAACTCGGCGTGCTCCTTGGCACAGTAAATACGTTCCACGCACGATATTTTGTCCCCCCTCCTCTCCCCCCCCCACGAGCAGCCTAATCTTCACCAGAGAAGACGCTGGACTCATAATCTTCTCCAAGCGATAAAATTGCCTGCTATTCAACGCGCGGTCGTGCCATTTCCATCTCATGGGAGACAGACACTCGCCGTAGTAACCATAACCTTGTGTATGTAACGAGAGTTACCAAAGAAATTTCACGCTCCAGTATATTTCTTCCGTATCAGGTATATAAGTAATCGAATCATAGTCATATCTGTCTAGTTTAACGACTATACGAACGATGCTGACAAATACATACGCGCATTATACGTATTTCGCGTCAAATGTAAATTACAGTACGATTGTACATGAATAACGTCAATTATTTCAGTATTTTAGGTTTTAAATAGATCTGTGGGAAGATTTAAATAGATTTATATAAACGCGTGTAAGAATTGCGTGATTGTAAAGGAATCATTGCAAATACAATTGCTCGATTGACTCGAGTTCCATTGAGAAGTTAAAGAACGAAATCGACAGAAACAACTTTGAGATACGAGTCAAAGATAACGACACCGAAAGAAAAGAAACAGCGTTTAAATCGAGTAAAAGATGCACGTGGTCGTAAATTTATAAAATATTAGACAGCGAATTATACCGATTAGCGAGAACAACAGCTTTTGTTAATTCATTAACGGGTAATTTTCATTCGATCGGCCTTTCCAGCGTAAAACGACGTTCGCGAGGCGAAATAGTACGTATTACATTATCGTCGTCGAGCATATTAATTTTAATTATTCCGCCATGCTAAAATGTTGAATGGAATTAACGACGAGCTGCCGTTTGTCTTCGTCGGCTTCGTTCGTACGACTTCGTCCTTATTAAAATAGCTGCATCGTATTTTTCTCAACTTGTCTTAGTATCTCTGTTCTATTTTCGCATCGTGCGAATTCGCGACCATAGGGTTACAGTATTCCAGTGCACCAAGATGGCGACCTGGAGTAAATGTTCTTGATACATCACGTGCTACAGGCTCGTACGATCATTTTAAGTATCGAAACATTAAATCATTCGACAGCATTTGCCGTGTTACGGATTATAAACGACCCAGTTGTAAGTCAATCGGGATTACGTTGAAGGTGATCGATTAATTGAAGTACATTTCGCGCGACGGCCGGTCGGCCAGGCGCATCAACGTCACTGAAATAAGCGGTCTTGGAGTATTTATTGCGAAAATCGGCAACGATGTTCACTCGTAAAATCTAAGACCAATAATTAGCGATAAAATATGCTTCGCATGCTTTAAACTTAGTAATAAATTTGCGAAACTTTTGCGTATAGGTATCTCCTGCGAGCTTCAACGCAGAACTATCTTTCCGTTTCATAAATCATAAACAGGTACTTTGCAATTAATAATAGTTTGGTGAACATTTTCGTAATTGCAATAAACTAGAATTTTTTGTTAATTTTATTTGATAATTGAAAATATGTAATTGAAAATAACGGTGGATCGAGATTATCGCGATGATCAACACGTAAGATTAAAAGTTTCTCAACGGAACGAGTGACCTAATAATTCGTCTTAATACGAATCGGAGAGAACGAGGTTATCGATTGACGATTGCCAATCATTCTCGAAGAAATTTCATTATGCCGTGCAAACACCTAAATATTTGAGTACTATATTTATAAAAAGACCGACGAACCTGAAGGAAGCCCGATGCAGACGTTGCGCCGTACAATCGTGTTTTCATTACTCTCCCTATATTTCTTTCTCTTCACTTTCTTGACGTTATTCCGAGTAAATAACATTTACCATTGCGAACACGCCGGACTTCGAGACAAATTGATCTCGCTGCAGTCACGTACGGTCTCGTGTCGAAACAACATAAAAATGTAATTACTCCTGTCATCGGAAACGAGCGGAAGAAAACGAAGAACAAGAAGGGATGGAGGTAAAAGTAGAGGAAGAAGAGGAAGACGGTGTTGGCTGAATCGAAAGAGGGACGTGATGTTTAGTTTGGCAATGAAGCGAGGATTCGTGGCAGAAGGAAAATTTTCAAGAAATAAATCTCGTCCTTTTTACGATGTTGTCGTTGCGTCTGATATTCCTTTCGAATCTATCCTATACCGGTCGGATAATGATATCTCTTACCCCTGTACGTTTAAAAATACAACGTTAGTTCGGATTAAAAAGAGATAACAAAAAATTAACTGCTATATAACTATATAGCGTTGTATATCTTATCCGGTACCGTTTTAGCCGATTTCCGCCAACTGATCGTATTTTTTGGATTTAATTTTGAACGATAAACGAACCACACGAGGATGGTCAAGCAGGCGGAATCATTACGTATTGAAATATAGTACAACAGCGATAGTTTGTTCACTCGGTTCGATCGAACAGTAATTTTCATCCAGCTCGTATCGCGATGACGCAAGGCAATTTGCTCCGTGTACCAAAATACTACGGTAATAACCGTCAGAAGTTTCTCTTAATATCCATCGATTTGGCATTCTTCTATAAATGGTGGGTAATACCGAGGACGAGGACCGTGACCGATTCTAAGAAACCGGGCTCGTAATCAAGGGGCAGGGGGTTGTCGGTAGTTTAGCTTCACGATTAGTCAGCCCTTGCTTACACACCCTGTGTGTCTCTTCTCTATCGTTGCATGTATATACGCGCTCGAGTCCCTCTTCTTTCATGAGTCACTGACGGAAATTACGATCGATCGAACAGCAACGAACAAACGAATAGAACTAACGTCGCGTCCTGGCCGTTTCTACTAGGAATCCTCCTCGTGTCAGTCTTATCGTAAACGCGTTTAGAGCCCCGATGACGCTGGATGACGGAACGTCTTTGTCGAAATTTATTCTCACCACGTGTCCTACCGTCGCTGATCTTGTTAGCCTCTACGAGGATAGTGTCGATAGTCTTTTGTATACGTGAACGGAGATAAAATTTCCACGAAATCTTGGTTCCGTGAGAAAAGTAGTTACTTTTTAAGGAAATTCCACTCTCCTCTTTTCGGTCTACTTTACTAAATAACAAACTTCTACGACGTAAGAGTAGTTCTACGAGAACAGATTAGAAGTTTCTTCGCCAGTATTACGCCCTCCTTCGTTTCGCCTCTGTATTCGTCTTTTTCTTTCTTATCGACTAACTTATTCGTTTACGTTTATTCCTTACACGCGCATTCGAAAAAACGGTACCGTTGGATTCGCGGTGTCATCAAAATCGTTCCTATTTCGTCCCGATGGTAACTGTACCGGATTCCTGGTTGATCTTTCATCAATTTTCGTCAACGTAGTTACAGCGAAAGAGAATTTTTCATGTTTCGTCCAGCGTACGTCCGCGAAGCACGTTGTTTTCCCTAGAATGTTCTTGGGAGGAAAATGATGGACATTCTTGAGGAATCCCGTCTGCCGTGCAATGCGCGTCCTTTTCCTTTAAATTTTTTCTTTCCTGGAACGATGATAAAACGAACGGGCGGTTACTGAATATTTACACGAAAGTCGGTCGCATCGATCGAAACTACAATGGCTCTCTTAACTTTTTTTCCTCCATTCCCCTCTGTCTGGGGATTAGGATCACGAGAATTAATTATACCGAGAGATAATTATCGTTAATAACTGTATCGAGTTTGTACTCTATATACTCTATAGTTACTCTCTAGACACTCTCTGTTTGCTCTTCAGATTAAGACGGCTTTCTCAATGTTTCGTTACTTTTACCATTTTCCATTATCGAATCTATAATATTTTATTTCCTTACTATTTCTCTCGTGTGTGTGATTTTGTTTAATTCCGATACCGTTTGAACCATAGTTTCTCAATTATCTTTCTAATTAATATCGTTCTATTATTTAATAATCATCTGACATATATAATTGAGTAATTACTCACAATGAAACGATTAGAAGAAACGTTTATCCACTATTGCAACAGTAATCATTCTACATATATATCTCCTTCTTTCGACTCTTTCGACTCTTTCGACTCTTTCGACTCTTTCGACTCTTTCGACTCTGCTTGGTTTCCATGTTATGTAAATATAGATATCTGATAATTTACGCACACACGCACATATCCATGCAGTTATATAGGCTCGAACAGTCGCATCGTTCTTCGAAATCTTTCCTATGAAAATATTAATCGTACATGTAACTGTAATCTTGCGCAAAACTACATATAATTAAGTAATTTGGCTATATATCAATATGTACTTGTATAAATTTCACCAATACAAATTAACGACGTTTCGAATATAACTGAAACTTATCGAATTTCTGCATGATATTACATTTTTATTGTCATTCGCTCGAGAATAGGAACAACACGTAGAAACAAAGTTTTCTCGTATGCCAAGTTAATTCGTGTATTAACGTGCCAGTATAGCGTAGCCAATTTTCAATGTCCATCTTCGATTTATGAGTATCTGTCATTGTTACGTCGAAGAAACATTCGTTTCGAATATTATTGTCATTCGCATCGGTACGTAAATCTCGTACGATATATCGCGCGTTGTCCTAACCGCGGAACAATTTTCCTAAGCGTCACGTCGACTAGACGTTAATTCGAAATTAATAAATTAAGTAAAATTAATTCGAGATTTTTAAACATTACGAAGTATAAAATACTTTCTCTCTTTTATATTTCTATTATTATTATTATTATTATTATTATTATTATTATTACAGCTTAAACTTTCTTTGCTCTCTTGAAGTGTATCGAATCAAATAAGATAATTTAACAGTATGAAAAATGTAAATCCAAAAAGGATTTTCCTAAGTGCCGACCAGATAGGAGGAAATCAATGCGGAATAACATCACACACATGCACATGTCTGGCGCGTATCCAGATGCGTTTACCGATGAGACATTTTTCTGCATAGAAGAACAGCTGGGATACGATTACACGATGGGCATGGAGAACCATCGGTCGCTGTATTTTATTTTCGACGCTACAATATTGCGTCGTATCGAAACTATGGTATTGGATTCGATGTTTCTCAAATCGATTATTTATTGGTTTTCTTTTCCGCTTCTCGTATATGATAATCTCGTAAAAATCTTGTCGGAAATATCGATAAACTTAAAATTCCGATATTTTGTCGTCCCTGTTTATTAAAAATTCAATATAACGTAAACTTTTATTAACGTTGATTCATATTACGTATATCATATTCAGATATTAACGTCGTTATTAGATGTTCTCTTTTAATTTGTCGATTTTGTTTCCGCTTTCTTCGAACAAGGAACGACATTCGCCTCGAACAATTTCGACGCATACGCCACGCCTTTCCCGGTATCAGATAGGCCATGGAACAAGTTCCACGGGTAATGAGCCAAGAGGATGATAAATATAAAGATCTGTCGCCTAAGAGATTCCGAACATACGCGACCTCTAGTCCCGCGGCTGGCCTTTCATCGGTTCCAGATTGCTTCTTGTTCCAGTAGATATTCAAAGAGGAACCATGACCAGTCTCAACGTCGATTCTTTCGATTTCAATGCAGTCGGTGATGATGGTGGTGGTGGTGGTCTTCGTCGGACGACGTCTGCCGTTCAACGTTTGCACGTTACAGCAACAAGCTGCGATCAACCCTCGAAAAATAGCTGGGCAGCAGCTTTATTCATGCGCATAATTTCTTGCAGACAGGTTACCGCAGGGGCTACGCGGCATTTAATATAAATCGAAAGAAGGATTGCCGGCGTCTCCTCTCTAGTTCTTTACGATAAGACCGGTTTTGGCGCTACTCCAGCCACGGATCCATCTTATCTTTTTCCTAACGACGTTGACAAGATTCGCTAGAAGTAGGTATTAAGCTGCTTTCCCGGATATCCTCTGTAAATTCGAAAGACGCGGACTCGAGACGATATCCGGCGTCAATCTGTTGTCGCTGATGAAATCGATTGTCGATTTATCAGTCATGCGCGTACATTGACCACGCTACGATACTACGAGTATTGACCGCGAAAGCGTGCGATTTCGCTATTAGAAATACAAGGCTATCGGTCTAGTTGGTCAATATCGTTTCTATATGAAACGTTGCTGGCCAAAATTGATCGAGTACGTGCTTGTCGAAATTTTTCTTATATATTGGATCGGTATATAAGTGCAAGGGGAATATTAAATCCGATTTGTAGAGCATGGAAATACTTTAAAGGGAATTTTTTGTACGAAGCGTTTCCGTCTTGAACGTTTACTTTGCAACTTTAAGTTTTCCTTGATTTGTTCGTGTTAGTCGTGGTTAGTTCGGGCGCTCCTCGGTCAAGAGTCTCGTCGATATTTCAGCGAAAGTTAAAGATATCTTGTCCACGAAGTGCCGTGTCGTTAAACGGAGTATTTGTTTGGAAAGAAGTTGGACGAACTGGTTCTTTCCGTAAAGGTGCGTTAATGGAAATCGAGATGTGTCGCGAAGACGTTGATTCTATCTGTGCCGTACTGCTGCCTTCGTTAAATTACTCAGCGAGTGTTTGTACAGTACCTATTTGTCTATCGAGATATATTTTTTCGTTTCAGATTCGGTTATGATTTTCTCAACATTTGCAAGATGTTCCTTGAGAGACGATTGGATTTTCGGATTCGTTGCCCCCGTCGTGTAAAGCTTACAACCCATTCGAGAACTCGTGAAAATTAAAGTATAAATTCGGTCATCGAATATACGTATATGCCAATGCGAAACTGTGAAAGTGATAAATTATCGTAAACGTGTTGTGCACGACGATATTTATCTAAATTGTATAGGAAAAACTCTACCGTAAACCGTAAGTAGATGGATAACGTACTTCATAAATAAAATTTAATCAAAATTTATACGAAACGACAATTCGATCATTCAGAGAAAAAAGAGTCGCGTATGCTGTTTCGTTTACCAAAATCCTTTGCGCGTACGTGTATTTCCTACGCGGATTTAGAAAAGGCGGTCTTTCGAAGTCTTTGATAGGTCACCGGAAAAAAAGATAGAGAGGCTATGACCAACGACGTACATCTTACAAATGGCAATGTAAGAGAAAGCGAATCTGCATAGCGCATGGAGAAGAAACATCTCTGAAATTGATTTGTCATTCTTTGACCTAAGAATTTTCTAATATTGTAAAACGTACGTATTTCGTCTACACACGTTTGATGTGATTTATTAATTTTTTAGAAATTGATAGGCCTGTAGCGGAAGATGCGAGAAGATCGGATTTCTATAATAACGACCAATAGGATTGCTGTTGCAACCGTCAAATGTATTTAGAATAAGTTGAATAAATACCGTCGATAGACGTTCGTACAAACGTAATCGCCAGATAGAATACAGAATGCTCGCGTGTACTCCGTTAATTCGCAAATAACGAAGACTCGATTAATAGCTCGACGATGATAACTGCCCGCTCGCGATCGTGTCCGTTTGTTTATACCGATCGGGTCAAATTTGTCTTAGATCGACGGTTGCCCTCAACGGCGACATTGTCTTTGCCCAGAGATAATCTAACGTTATTTTCGTGTGTCGAGGCGGCGTCCGTGTTCCGAGGCACAACAACAACACGAGTAGCTCTCGCTTCGCCTCGTCCTGCGATTCACGCGTCTCTACAGGCCTTATCTTTTAAAAAATCGACGCAACGTTAAATCTTTGTGATAAGTTCGCTGGTTTCGCGCGTTTAAAACTGTATCAGTACCTACGGTTAATAAAATTCGTCTGTGCGCAATTGCGTTCTTCGTAGAGGCGAAGGTGAGCCGGAATACTGGTCACAGATGCAGGAGCAGACTGTTCTACCTGACCTATTAGACCTATTAGACCTTTACCAGGCTAGACGCCAGAAAGGTTACACAATTAGGAAATGGCTAGCATCCAGAACTCTATATACTCTTCCAGAGTAACCCACCTACACCTCCTTTCACACTGTATTTTCCTTCTTGTAGCTTGCCCGTTGTAATCTTTCTTTACGACGGACTTGCTGCGAAAATCGAATGTTTCCCGGTGCAATTTTTATTTCAACCGGTACTATCTCAATAAATTAAGAACGTAAAGCGTTACTCGTGATTTCCCACTTCCGAGAGTAAACACGATTCTCCATATAATTATATTCCGCTGCATTCGTGCATTACCATTGTTACAATATCTTTTAAATTTAACGGCGAAATTTCTTTAAAGGTACGAATACGATATGAAATTCTTCTGTAGGGATAGAGCTTGATCGTATACTAGTATCTTTAAAAAACAGTTTCCTTCGAACGAACAAAGTTACGTGGCCATGTACATCCATACTGGTCGTTTGTTTCGCGAGATTTGGTATAAACTTCGTAGTTGATCGTTGGATTTCGACCAATTTCCGTCTGAAAAATCGATTAAATTCTTAAACGACGTCTAAGCGGTGATTCATTGGTTCATTGGAGGACGTTGTTAAAAATCGGTGAAACGCATCGTTCGAAACCGGTTGGCTTACAATTACGTTGTCATGTAACCATGTATTTATTGGCGGCGCTTCATTGAAATCAAGTTTTCGTTTGATCTTTGGCCAGACACGCGTCCAAACCTCGTGAAATGCCGCATAGCGTCGATTACAAAATTCTAAAATTAACCGTCGATTCGACGGTTACAATATACACGTAAATATAGAAGGCATGCGGGGACGCTAGATAAAATCTTGAATCGAATTTATTAGGTGAAATCGCGATCACGATAGAAGAGCAGCGAATCTAAAAAAATCGACGCTTTTCGGATATTCGCATACGTTAATTCTAAAAGTAAGCTATTTCCCAGAATAAGAGTATTAGGATTAGACCGAGCGTTTACGTATTTATCGAGAGCTTAAAGCGTGTACGAGTGGAAAAGTGTATGAACAAGACTCGTTCAAAGTTGCGTAATTGATTTGTACTTAAAACTTTCTATAATATTTCAAGCCGATTTCGCGAACAATGAAAAATTTATTTTTCTCGGTACAGCGAGAAACGTTAAATTTTATTCGTTCGATACGACGTCCTCTTATTTATTAGGGTTCTTTCCTTTTTTTAAGCGTCGCCAAGATATAACCCATATTATTATACGTACCGTGCATGGTATTGCACGCTCGTGTCATGCAATTCGAGCTTAATTAGCTCCGTGAAAATTAATATAAATGTGGCAGCGAGGTTATTAAATTGCAAAGAGTGTATTAAAGTTTAAAGAACGTTCACGCGGTTTGCTTACCTAATTCCCTGCGCATTAAACTAGCGGTAATTGATTTAATTAAAAAAGCTGGATAAGTCTGAATCGAACCGACGCGATGACTGCGTAAAATTAATTGGATGCTAGACGTTCGTTATAAATTGGCCGTAGCCGAGAAAATTTGCCGCGTTAGCTGCGCTTTGAGTAAAAGTCGTAAACGTAAGAACGCAGTATTTCTCGGTGTAGGAACGTGTTCGAGCTCGCGAATTGTCAAAGTAGCCGTCTTTCGCGTCCCGAGATATCGGATAAAAAAGATTTCAAAGGAGAAAATAGGATAGTTTGTTCGTTCGGTCGATGCTTCGAATTTTCAACCGCGATGCTAATGAAAGATCGAAGAAACGATAAAACTGATTTTAATCTCTGTTAATCGGATATGATTCTTTCACGCATGACCTTGGGATACCGAGTACCGATCGTCTTATAAAACGTTACGTTAATCAGAATTTCATTTTCCACTTAATTACCGGTATATGTTATTACTTTATATATATGACGCATATTGTTCCAAACCGTCGATATCGTAGGAAACAAAAGCCCGGCCAATCGTATCGATGTTTTCGTTTTATCGGAGCTTTTAAAAAATGCCACTACGTAAAATATAAAGAGAACTCACGAACGGTGGCTTCTGTTTCGTGCAAAAAGAAAAGAAAAGAAGAGAAAAAGAAAGGAAAAGAAATTCGCTTCTTTAAAAGAAACAACATCATTCCCCTGTTGAAACATAACGGTCAAAATACGTGCCTCCTGCATACAATTCACCGATGAATAATCCATGGAACCATCAAACGAAGCGTGACCTCGGACTCAACGATAGTAACGTGTACAGTGTGCAGTGTACGCGCGAAATACAACCAAAGAATCTAGCAAAAAAAAAAAAAAAAAAAAAAAAAAAAAAAAAAAAAAAAAAAAAAAAAAAAAAAAAAAAAAAAAAAAAAAAAAAAAAAAAAAAAAAAAAAAAAAAAAAAAAAAAAAAAAAAAAAAAAAAAAAAAAAAAAAAAAAAAAAAAAAAAAAGAAACTACGTATAAAGATATCAGCGAAATTATCTCGTATCTCCCTATGATATTCGCAGAATCGCCATGACGCGAATCGATTATAAATTGTTCGTCCTAAATAATTATAAATTTTCGATGCATGGCTATTTTCTTGGTAATTCCCGTTCTAATAAATACGAAAAAATGATTTATCTGGAATTTTGTTCAGCCGCATTAACGATCGGTCACGCGGAGCATCGCGCCGCCATATTTTCATAAACTACTCGACGTACCCGGTGCTCGCGTATCTTCTCCTTCCCATGGCGATGAAACTTCCGAAGCGGGAGCCACGGTTCTTCGGCATCGTGCAAAATATTTCAATGACGTAACGCATAGATCGAACGGCAGAATTTTACGTAGGAGGATCTAACGATTTTACGTGTTGCCTTTTATTCGCTGGACACGCTGTGCGTGTACGCGTGCGTACGTTCCCCCCAGGGCAGCTCGCATACGCACGTGGCGTAAAACGGATGCTGAACGAAGGAAAGCCATTCGGCTTGCCAGGACCGAAACACAAGCGCGTATATATGTACATACGGCGGAGACACGAGAAAAGACGCGAGAGAAAGCGGGAAAAGTATATTTCGTCTTCTTGGTCGACGGTCGATCGTGCAAGCGTGAAAGTCGTTCGTAGAACTAAGTTCGTAGAAATAAGACGATGCAGAGGAATCACCGGAGCAAGTAACTTTATCGCGCAAGTTACGTTCGATCCGCTTGAATCGGAACAACAATTACGATCGCACGAATCTCTCGTTGTCTATTTTATTAAAAAAAGAAAAATACTTTTCTCTGCCGGTGATGATACAATTAAGGTAGAAGAGCGGTTACGTAAGCGAAACATCAGAGGTTTGGATAAAGCGTCATCGTACGTACAGCTCGGAACGATGTTGTATATCTCGAGCGATACCGTAATTTGCATCTTACGAGAAGCCGTTGGAAAACGGAGAACGATCGAACGCGAGCCTATATCCACCGAAATGAAACTCGACACGTGCATCAAATCGGCTATTCGGCAGGGCTACGGCGGAATTAAATAACGCTTAAATTATACTTCGACTCCGTTTCCACGAGCGAATTATCGAAAAAAGAAGAAAACGCGTTGAAACGGGTTCGCGCAGACTATAGGCGTTGGTGGGACGATACGTTCTCGGTCTCGGTCTCGGTCTTCGTTGCAATAGCAATCTTCCACGCTTTCCAAACGAAAGAACATCGTAACGTTTGCGTTTTCGAGATTCTAACGAAATGTAACGCTAGTCGAACGGAGTCCGGAATACCAAGTTTTCCAACAAGCATGCCTAAAAGTTCATAGCATTGTTCTTAGATCTATTTACGAGATATCGCGAAACGAGGAATAATAATTTTCGACGGGTAAAATACGTCGCCTCGGGGAAAAATCCATCAAAGAAGGCAAACTGTCCGTTATCGGAATTCAGCCGCAACGTAGTATAGAGCGGTGTGTCACTTTCGAAATTCCGCTGGTTGGTCCGAGCGACGACACGGCATCGTCTATACGGGTTTCGACAATCGTACATCGCGGAGCGATTACTGGAATATTCGCCGGTCGGCGGACTCGGCGTGCCTCGCATAATCGCTAGGTTATGCACGTTAAGAAGGATGTGCGAGTTAACTTAGCTGGTTGCATTAGCGGAGATGAACTCATTCCGCCTATTTCTCTCTGTCCTGCCTCAGCCTTCGCCTCTTGCTCCCCGTGCTTCTGCTGTAACGCGTTCACGACCGTATTACACCTACGTAACTCACACGAATGCATAAAATAACTCGACTAGTATCTCCGATGGTTCGAGTCGACCGTTGTTTTTCATCTTTAGACCCGTCTCCGTGCGTTTCTTCGCGTTTCTTCGCGTTTCTTCGCGTTTCTTCGCGTTTCTTCGCGTTTCTTCGCGAGCGTTCCCCGCTTCCACGTTTCGCCGCCCACGTTCCTCCCGCGCTTCATTTATGACGGACTCGACGAACCTTGAAAATCGCGTCTCGCAAGATGTTTATCAAAGTTTCGGAGACGAGTACCGCGTGTATACCGTTGGGACCCGTGGCACGGTCCATTCAACGTACGGCGATCAACCTATTCGAAAGAGCGACGAGTCAACCACGGCGGACGTACGGGAGACGTAGGTTCGGTCGAGATCCGGCCAAACGATATCTACGGTATCCGCGCGAGCGAAATTACAACGTAAGGAAACAACGATTACGGTATAAGTACGGTATAGCGCGAGGAAGACCGATGCGATCAGTTTAGATAAAATGTCGTCGAGCGTTTGACGCTTATGCGTGTATCGCGCGAAGCAAGTAAGATCTCGTGTACAGAGCTCCATCTGTGCGAACCAACGGAAATTATGTCTGAAAGTTTAGCATAACTCGATGCAGAATATTCGTCGATATACATATATATTTTCCCTCGAGTAACATTCGTTACTACGCAGGAACGAATGCAAAGTCAAATCCTCTTATCCGACTTTCGTTTCTAAATCCTTAAACGACTACGTAATTATTGGTCGTTCGGGTTCTATCGTTCGATTCGTCGATTACGATATTTCGATCGTAGACGAGCTACAGGATTTTGCGATATCTTCTTATACGCAGAAGACGTACGCTGAAATAGTATACAACATAAAATAATCGCGTAACAAGATGTCGGACTACAAACTACAAATTAAAAGAAACTGATCCGCTCACCACCGCGCCTAAGAAAAGTCTCGCGTCTCGGAATAGTCCTCGTTAAATCATGCAACTTCTGCTTCCACAAATTTTCCCCGGTTTCCCTTGGAAAGAAAGTAAAGTAACTCGACCCAGTTTCCAAAATCAACCCCTATATATCAAACTGAAACAGTTAGCACATCTTCAAAGTACCGCTTAAAAAAGATAGATAAATGAGAAGAAGAAAAAGAAGAAAACACGTTTCATCTACGCTATCGCGTATAATTTAGTCCGTGACGGCGAGTTCTACGGTTTCGTTCTTTTATTTTTTATTTTATTTCCAACGATAAAGAATCGAGTCTATCGACCCTTTAAAAGTTACGTAACCTTTTCCAATCTCGAAGCAAATATAATAACTATCCCAAAATGTTTGCGTTACATCGATCAAAAGAGAATTTTCGGAACATAAGAAATATAACGTAGCGGAATGGGATGGTTTTAACGCAGCTACAAATTAATATTTCTCCTGGGTCATAAAGTTGATTTTGGACGACGGCCACCAGTCGCCTATTCTTCCATTCTCGTGTCAAGACGCGCTTTCGATCTTTCTGCCTTTCCACGAGCTTTGTTCGATAGACGAGCGGGCCATTCGTCGGATCGGTTAATGCTTCTTTCCACCAGCGACGTTAAATTTTTCGTTCGGTCTTTATTTTCGTCGGTTCGGCTGGCAACGAGTCACGAACGCCAACGAACGAACAAACGAATCCGCGAAGATCGCCCGGTACAAAATTCATTACAAGCATTAATACTGGAACAGGGAGGCGGTCTGCGCAACTTTAAGCCAAATTTCCTATCGACACCGACATACGACGAATCAGCTAAACTCTTCTTTCTTCGAAATAAAGTCTTTTCAAAGTAAAGATCTTTCCGATCGATCGGTCGTCGTTGCGTCGATTTGGTTTAAGGATTGTTTCGAAGAAACTACGTGTTGGGAGGAATCGTGGTCAATGTTGTTCATTCTCGCCGAAGCGAAATTTTGCCATACGAATTTCTCATTTCTTATTCGAAGATGGAAATTTCTAATTGCTCTACGTTTATAGAGAATACGTAAGGACATTTGATATTTCATTAAAGCTACCTACGTAGACACTGCGTAGCACTTTGCCACTAATGAGAAAATTATTTATTATTTTTATAATTTTATGTCTTTCTCGAGTTACTATATCGAATTACTATAATACGGATAATATTACGAGATATTTAAATCAGGTGTACATTTTAATTTGTTAAATCTTCTACGGCACATAGAAGCTTCGATTTTTCATTTTTACGCTAGATAGGAAAACGTCGTAAAAACCTGGTAACGTTCGCCTAGTTTATGGTATACGATTATATAGGTATTACAGGCGGAGGGAAGCCCGGTTTCGTGACTGCAGCTTTCGGTTCGTGACTCGTTCGTAACCGGGATTGGAACCTGACCTCGCCGAGTTAACCATTGCGTTAACGTTCGAACGGTAGCCTGCAGCAAGTGCGAGAAGAAAGCAAGGAGAGAGAGAGAGAGAGAGCGTTCTCTTCGAAACACAGTTTTGAAAAACACAATTTCCTCGATTATCGGTTGCTTCTACGTAGACTATCGAGTTCGACTATTCATGTTCTTCCTTTCTTTTCCTCGAAGAACCGTATCACAAGGGCAGAGTTAAAACGCAATTGAACTTAACGTCGGTTCGACCGTCCCAATTTAGTCGCTTGCGCGTAACGACTTACTGAATTTTTCAGAGTACGTGTACGAACAGCAAACGCGGACTCGAATTAAAGCAACTAGGAGGACACAGCGGCAAGAAATCGGAGAAACGTTTACGAACTTTGGTAACTTTGGCAAAAGTTGCCTCGTTGGACTTGGATAAATTTCCGACGATCGCTGGTTGAACGACGCGTTTTAAATCGTCGGTTACGAGTTAAACGTATCGCGATTGACGTTGTTGTTCGAAGATCGTCGACGAGTTAATTCGCGGTTGATTATTTAATAGAATCCCTTCGCCGTTAAGATATATGGTCGCGCGTATTTGTTACACGCTATTCGCTCGTTACAATATTCTTACGATAATCCCTCCAAGAGAATACGCGTAATAAAGTAAAAAGTTCTACGCTGCATTGTAAAAAATTGAATTTTCCGTGCGTCTTGCCAGGACCACACTAACGCATTTCGATTCCTTCCACGTTCTCTTACGTTCTTCCCTTTCCTTTATCTTTCCTTTCGACTCTACGCTCGCGTACATCGCGTACCATCGATTCTTTCTCTCGACGTTTCGTTAGCTCGTAAAGACAAGAGAACGTAAAATTTGTTTAGCCTGATTTAAAGTGTCGCTTAACCCGCCCCTTATCCTTTCTAAACGGGCGTACGAAGATTTGTTGCTTAGCAGCCACTGCGTTAACTGCGAGTTCCTGCGACAACGACGGAGTCGCATAAGCAATAACGGGAACGTGGGTATCGCGCAGTCAATTTGGCCTGTGTACTACGTTTAAGAAAGACTTTTATGCTGCCTGAGACGATATCGGGAAATTTATTCGCACCGAGAATTGCTTGCATCGTGCGTCGATCGATACGCACGCGCGTACGCGCGTCTCTGCCTCCTATTCGTCGCTCTTTCGCCTTCCAATGTTACGTCAGATCCCGCCGACCGCTCGTTGGATCATCGAACGACAAGGATTACGCGTACAAATTTTATTTCAAACGCTTGCGATTTAGCAGATTTCTTTCTACGCCGACAAACGATTTTCTATCGAATTGATTTTCTATAACATTCTCGAAGAAAAGATATAAAATGAATAGAAATGTATCATATACGTATACGTATATTTTTATGCTTATCGACTTTTTATGCTTATCAGGTTCTACTAGACGACCGACGTAGAGTCGCGAAGGAGGACGATGAAGCTAATCCCTTGGGCTCTCGTCGAACTCTCGGACGTCGGGCAATCAAGTGCGTGCAAACTTCCGGCTAATCTCGGTTAGGTACTTACTTATCTACTTTAAACGCGTCCTGCGAACACACGAGAACGAGCCCTCTCTGCAATCCCGCGCGTGTCGCCGTATAATTAAATATTTGTAAACAGAAGAAAGGGATTCCTCGACGCGAGTTGGCCCAAGTTGCCGGTTAATTAGGGAGACAATGAACTTAATCGCATTGCACGAGTTTCGTCGCAACCTGTGTTCGACCAGGGTGCAAAGAGCGAAGGGGCGACGCCAGAGAGAGCTTCGCTTTGGCATTTCCAAGTCGTGACACCCTAATCTTTCAAGAAAAGCGCAACACGTTTTTGACAACGTTTAATCGAAACCTCGGATATTGTTTTGATTTCGTCGTTTCGTTTATATCGGAACCGTTGATTAACAAACTGCTAGAAATTTTATTTGAGAGACGATTCGAAGAAATACTTGTTCAAATAAAATATATTTCGTTGAAATAAAATGTCTCGAATAAACAATGCTGCGATAATTTTACTAGTAACGGCTATGTACGGATGAAGTGAAACAACCGGGTAGAAAATTCTACCAACTTCGGAACCCTTTTCCCATCTCCTACTATCGAAAACGCGATAAAAGAGGCGCGAGCCGAAGGGGGTGTGATCGCAGCTAGAGACCGAACGATACGACCGGATTCAACGTGTTCGTTAATCCGTTCCGCTTAATGCAACGACGAGGGAATGCAGGATCCTGGTACACCGAACCAGAAGGGGGGTTGAAGCCTCTCGCTTTCCCGTCGACACTGACCGCTGGGGGTAATTACCGTGCCCGATGAAAAGCTCTCACGCTCAAACCCTTTCGAACGACCGGAATGCGATCGCCAGACGTGCATCTCCACCCTTAAGGTAACCCGTATGTACGAAGCCGAGTGTTCGGCGTCAATAACCGGTCATTTTTCTGCAACGATCTCGACGCCTAGCTTCCTTCGGTCCAGCGGTGTTTCGTTGCAAGACGCGTAAGAGTAAACTGGGTTCCTTTAATAACGATCCATAATACTGGTCTCGTTCGAATCATGGAACGAGGTCAAGCGCGCAACCGCTACGAAATAATATACGGATGCGTCAATTTTTTCCATAAACCGTTCTTTTCGTTTCTAGCGTTTCTGACAAGTATCGTTATCCTACTTTGCTCTTCCTATACGCTAATTAATATTTATTGGAATAAAGTACTATCCGTTTACACGCCAAGAAACGCGACGAACATTTAATACAGTTAATACATTTATCGATAGCGTCGGATTATAGCTGCGTCGTAAACCCATTTCCACCTTTTTCGAAATAGACCGATAAAAGTTCTACGCAAGGATAAAAAAGATACCGTTGGAAACAGCTGTGACGTAGAGTGTAAAGATCTAAGACATAGTCTAATTAGAGCATGGAAGATGAAGCCAGTGACGATGTTTAAAATTCATGCGCCCATTGACCCTAGAGTAGGTTCAAAGAGCGGAACCTACGTAGTACAGTGATTACTTGTGTCAAGAGCTGTCACGAAGCAATAACTAGAGGCGCATGGCTCGGCATAATCAAACCTAATCACGTCCACGCCTTGACAATTTTAATAAGTTTCGCTATAATTTGCTTTCGACTATCGATCGTTGCTCGACCAACCGAAACGTAATCGATCCAATCCTTCAACTACGTTAGCTACAACTACGTTAACCGTTACTCGCATATGCGAAGTTTGCAGCAATTTAACAATGAAAGTACGTACCAGATTAAATATTCTTCGTATAAATTTCAAAGAGCCGCGAACAAATATTTAAACATCTAGAATCTAGAATCTAGAAGCTATTATTAATAGCATTTAGTACTAACAGCAATCGCTACTAATGTTGTAACCTTATCCTATAGCGAATCGGTAACGTTGGAAGCGATACTCAAATGGTAAGAAAGTTCGCTCTCCTAAGATACGTATTAGCATCGACATTATATTAATTTCGATTCTAGCCACTAGTAACGCTAAGATCTTGTTCAATGCGAAATCGGTAATATCGCAAGCGACATGAAACTGATAATCGGACTAGCCCGGAAACGACACGCGACAATAAGAATTTCGTCTTACATTTCGTCTTACATTTCGTTTAACGTTATGTCGATAAATTTTGTTTCTCTTTCTGTCTGCGTTTTCTTGTTAGCCTGAATAAACATTTCAGAAAATTACGACAACGCGATAAAAACTATGCGAAACGGAAATGAAACGCGTTACTAAGGGTACGTCTAAGAAATTAATATAAAGAACATGTTCTGCATACGCTGTATTTTCTAGGAGATTTCTAATCGATCGTGGAAATCGAATTAAAAAACAATAAATAAAATACAACTGCGTAGAGTTCACATTTTTTTTTTTTTTTTTAAATTATTAATGATTAAAAATTTGTTGTAACATTATTGCAATAGTATCGTAGGAACTTATTAAACCGTTAAACGTTCAATTTCTAGACGAATCTTCGAACGTCACATAGGTGATAAATTGCTGTTTGTTTTCGTATAAATAAAACTTGGTATAATTAAATTATGCTCATGTAAAAATACATAAAACAATTTATACAATATTTTCATAGTAAACACAAATACATACGGGCTATAAGGTTGATATCGGCCGTATCAATCGTGTGGCTTCCTAGCGTTTATTTATTACGATTTCAAATCTTGTTCATATCTGTCATGGTGAAAACAGTTTCATGTCCACTTTTTTTTTTATTACGATTACCTTTAGCTGGAAATATATAAAGATTACACGTTAGACGATAAACGTAATAGTTTGTAAAGAA
This sequence comes from Bombus difficillimus, assembly GCA_014737525.1. Classification (NCBI taxonomy): domain Eukaryota; kingdom Metazoa; phylum Arthropoda; class Insecta; order Hymenoptera; family Apidae; genus Bombus; species Bombus difficillimus. The sequence goes on from JACXIT010000214.1 coordinate 1,615,669, forward strand.
AAAGAAAGTAAGGTCGAAGGCGTTTCTTATTTCGCGTCGAGTTGCTCGATCCACTTAAAACCTACTTACTTCCGTACATTGGACACAGGGCTGAGAAGAATGAAAAAATATAGACGTGAAATCTGCGTTCGTCGCACAATTTTATTGCCGGAGCGAACTCGTCTTTATCCACTCGAGCGTACATAGTTGATGTTTTCGTTTTATTTATTTATTTCTTTTTTTTCTTTTTCTTTTTTTTTTTTTTTTTTTTTTTTTTTTTTTTTTTTTTTTTTTTTTTTTTTTTTTTTTTTTTTTTTTTTTTTTTTTTTTTTTTTTTTTTTTTTTTTTTTTTTTTTTTTTTTTTTTTTCTTGTTCGTTATTACAGGTATCCTCGATCGACTACCGACAATGTACACAAACTGTATCGAGTTCTTCCTTCGTTTGTCTCTTGTTTCCTTCGACGCAATAAATAAACGAATTCGCGCGCGTGCGTTACCGTTTACGTAACGACAATATAAAATCGTCCTGCATTAGTAAATAAATTAAGTAAACGAGCGGTATAGAAGTATAATCGGGATTCAGGGTGTATTTCGTATTTGATATAACAATAATACACTACCGGTTGCATTTTCGTGTTCTTTATGTGTACATGTGTACGTGTATGCGTGCATGTATGTCTCTCGTGTGGATTCTCTGCGTGAGCGCGCGCGCTCGCGTGGGTGTCGATGGGCATTGTTCAGTCGCTAGTTCCTATGCCACATTGCACATACAGCTAACGTACAAATATAACGACGCGACGATTCGTACGACACACTACTTCCTATAGTCTCTATACAGCGCGACGCTACCCGCCGTTCAAGGGAAGTTTTTTCTTTGGGGCTGTTTCGAGACTTAGATAGTACTGGTTTCGAGTTCCGGGTTCCGGGTTCCGGGTTCCGGGTTGCCGGTTACGCTGGAAGAATCGCCTCCCAATTACCCGGTCGATTCGCTCGTTGAACATTCTTCTAGGTGTCTCGTCTCTCTGCGTTGATTATCAGTATAAAAAAAGTTGCTGCTGCTGCTGCTGCTGCTGCTGGGGGGCAGTGGGACTGGAGTATGATGACGGCGTGCACGTTTTAGCAATGGGCTAGTTGCCGTTCGTCGAGCGCTGCATTGCCGGGATCACCGCGTCTCGTTCAGTCCCGTAAATCTTACCAGCTTTCTTCGCCATGCTACCCAGCATCTCCATCGAGCATTTGTGCGCGGATCTCAGTGACAATGCCCATTCTTTCAAACTGATTTCATCCTGAAAATGAAATTTCTTATTTACAGCGATACAACTATTGTTTTTTATACATCGTCGGCTAATATAATGGTACTCTAATCTAAATCATTTTTTTAGATACGCCATAAAAATATACTTACGGGATTCGTAAGTACTATTTTTGCGTCTCTCATACGAACGACGATACACTGTTCTCCTTTCACATGCTGAAGATCCGCGCTAACTTCCTCGACCTAACAGTTTATTCAAGATCGTATTAACAGATTGCAGCTTTTATCTAAATACTATCTAATAAAAAGAAAAAAGAAATATTATACGACTATGATACACCTGTCGATGCACTACGCGAAAGTAAACGCTGTCTATAATACACGTATATTTCAGATTTTATTACCAAGATATTAGGCCATTTAAAAATGATAAGGATATTAATGAGTAAATTGCAAAAGTGTAGTTGAATAAAGAGAAGGATATTAGAGAAGATCGTAACAAGATTATATTTACATTTATTTATATAAATAACGTTTTTAAAGACTATATTTTCGAATCATACGATAATTTCAGTTAACGAATCTGCTTTACTTGCAATCGTACACTTAGACTCGCCTCGCTTATTTCGATCTTATGTCACTCGTTTGATCACGAGATTTAATTAGCATGTTCATCAAGCATCGCTATTAAATTTATTCATCCGTTTACCTGATCAAGAAAAACCAGTTCAGGCTTCGTCGTAGACTCAGGGTACAATTCTAATCTATTGGGATAAAGTTTTGCATAACGTGTTTGCCACGCACTCGCGAAAGGACCGCCTAATTTCTTAATATAACCATGTAAAATGCAATCAGATCCTGTAACAAATACCTTTCGATATGACGATTATCCTTATTTGAAACATCATCGAACGAATAAACTATCAACGCTCGTTACCTTTCTCGTCCGTGTCGAACCGTTGCTTCTGCTTGGCTTTCTTCTTATTTTCCAACTACGAGAAACGAGAAGATAGTTTAGAAAAAGAGAGGCGAAGGAAAAGATCGTAGGATAGAAAGAAATGACCGAACGAGTGAACGATTCGTACCTTGTCTGCTTCGTTATTGATTGTCTCGAATACAGTCTCGGCCACTTCAGCCTGCCATCTCTCCGAGATGGTTAGAGGGAAATTTTTGTACAGCTCTTGATCCGCGTCCGTAAGTTTGATACCCTTGGTGTCCTCCTCGTCGAAGGAGCCGATATCAAAGGCGTCCGCGGCGTTTACCTCGCCGCGCGGTGGTATAAGTGGCGGCGTGTATTTCTGGAGGTAAACTTGTTGCCAATCGATACCACTGAAAAACGCGTGTTCTTTTAACTCGTCCGCACCTTCGCCAAGGCAGCCGAGTCTGTTATTTACGTCTCGTTGTAGCAGACCTTCCAGCAATGAGCGCAAATCTCGCGAGAACGTTTCCGGCAGCTCGACGTTCTAAAATAATTTTTATCGGTTCTTTAACCTCTTCGCTATGGTAGAATATGAACCGCGACGTAGCGATTAGAAATCGAAGTATGGATAAATCCATCGGTTTAACGTAGGACGAAAGCGACAAACCTTAGTTAGCGTCATTTGATCTATCTCGTGTTTGTCTTTCATTTTATGTTGTCTGAACGGACTGTGCCCCTTTAACAATTTATGCAACACACAGCCAAGCGAAAACCAATCGGCACTGGAATCGTAGGTTACTCCCTTAGAGAGCACTTCCGGCGCCATATATCCGTGCGTTCCTCTGCAACGGGATATTTTTCATTATATGCGACCAGACCGTCTACTGCTAGTCGTCTGAGACTGTAACGCAAATGCGCGCGGTTACTTACACACTGGCGTGCGGTTTCTTTTTGGAAAAATCGCAAGCTAGCCCCAGATCCGATATTCTGACGTGACCGTGTTCGTCCAAGAGAATATTTGCCGGCTTCAAGTCCCTGTAAACGATGTACCTACGATGCATGTGCTCTAATCCCAATATCACTTCCGCCGCGTAGAACTTCATCTCCCGCTCGTTAAACACCCCATGCTGGCTAAGGTGATAATGAAGATCGCCGCCGTTCATCAAATCCAGGATGAAACAAAGCTTGTCCGGCGTTTGGAAGGCGTACGTCATGCACACTATAAATGGACAATCCACCTGAAAAGTAATCGTTGTCATTTAGAGTATCTAGACCGTACGCGAGTAATTTATTTTACACGTCGTTTTCAGAAACGATTTAAAGATTTATGGATAAAATATGAGATATTGCTTTCAACAATAATTGACGATTTTCAAAATCAAACAAATTGCGCTTTTCTCTTTCGTCAATTATATTCATACGAAAGAGTGACAGAAGGGAAATCTTTTAGTACGGATCTCTGACATTACAACTATCGTTAATTTTACGACTTGTTTTACGCCTACGGCGGATGCAATAAACGCTCTAGCGAATATCTATATACGCGTCCTTTTTAACACGCTGGGTGATTAAAAACGTTACAAGATGGAGCGAAGGGTTACGGTCTACCGTATCTTTAGGATATTACATCCTTGAGTAAAGCTTACTCCGGTACTGACTGCCGAAAGCATTATCCTTTCGTTGAGCGCCAAAGTTTCGCCTTGCTTCATTTTTATTCGCTTCTTGTCGAGGCACTTCATTGCGTACATTTTCCCTGTGTCTGCCTTCCGGCACCCGTAAACCTCTCCGAAACCGCCTCTTCCTATTATTCGATGCACACTGAAGTCGTTCATCGTTAACTGAAACGATAGTTTGTTCAACGATATAAATATAAATTATTATTTCGTCGTAATCGCAGCACGATCACGAGCTTCCTCGCTTACCTGCATGTTCAGTTCGAGGTTTTTCCACTGACAGAAACGAGTATACTTCTCGCTGAAAATATGAAACAGAAATTCTTAAAAATTTTCCAACGACTTGTTTCTCTTTTGCTGGTTGTCCGACATACCTCTCTAGAAACTGTTTGAACGGCTCTCCCCTTAAGTGATTGAAAATCTCTTCTATGTACGGCTGGAAGGATTCAATTTCTAATTTGAATAAAATTTCGATTACTAAACGCGTCGAAGGCTCACACGCGAAATGTCCATTTTTTCGGTCAAAATAAACGTGCTGTTGTCGCCTATCGTGAGAATAAGATTACTCCTCTTTTTTTTTTATACAGAGATACGCACAGTATCCCCGATGCTGTTATCGAAAAATACGTTACGCGCGTATAACATAAATAAACTAGCATCTGTGAGAAATAGTTACAGGAAAATTGAGTATCGGTATTACCGTAGTATTCTAAGATTAATTCTGTTTTTATTTAGTTATCGTTATCAAAATCGTGCCGCGTTATATTTCCACCATTCTATCGGTAGAAAATAATTATTTTCTCGTGAAATAGAAACCTCTAATTACAATCTCGCGTATTTACAATCGCAAGGCAATAAAACGTTAAAAGGCACCAACCTCGAATAAATTAACGGGAACCTCGTTTTTCATGAGGTATTTGTGAACGTGGGACACCGCTTCCGCGGAGTATTCCTGAAACCAAAATTACCGTACTATTAACACGATAAACTGATTTTCTCTTTTATCTATAGTGCCCTTAAAACGACAGCCTGTTTACAGGCGAAACACTACGAACGTAGAAACGTTTTCGTCGACTCTTTCGTAAGCGTTTTATTATATCGCGTTTTGGCTTTTACGTACACGGGAAGACCACTGTCCATTTCATCAGGAATACTTCGTATAACGAAACATTTAGGGAAAAATATGTCTGGTCCGGAGTATATATATATATATAGGAGTTTGAAGTAGAATTTTACTTTCGTTCGATGCTAACAAGTAAGATTAAGAAAACGAAGCTACTTAAATCGATGTTTCTATGTCGGCAATAACAATTTTACGCCGCGTTAATTACCGACAGACGAGGGATTCTGAGAAGTCGGTATACGTACTAGACATACCACCTCGCGTGCTATACTACAGCCTATGTATAGATATTAAACATCTTACACGACCAATTTCATAGTCATTTATAGAGGAAATTCTTGGAAGTACGTCAATAACGATAACTTTTGTAATATATTCGCAGGTTATTCGCGTATTTTATTCATCGGTACGTCGAATAATTTCCTCCAAACGTTGTAACTCGAAGATGCTTCAAGATTTACATATATCTTACATAGACTTCTAGTTGTTAGAACATGAAATTTAGTAAAATAAGTTATAACGCGTAGATTTTTATAAGATTTCTTCAAATGTGTCTATATACTTTCAAGACGGTACTACGATTTCGCTTTACTTAATACCTTTTCCATTCTATTTAGTTGCTCTCGCGGAAACATATCCAGTCATAATTTATAAGTTATAACTTATAAATGCGGATTTCTTCCTATTACGCCTATTAAAATACGGATAATAGGAATGGAACTCGTATCTAAGCGGATTCGATCGGTACGAATTCGATTTCAATAAACGCAGTTCTACCGTGTATTTTATTCGTCCCGATGACCACGTAACGATACTCGAGACAATCGAAAAAAACAAACGTTTTGCATTTTACGTGATCGCTGTGCCCTTAACAACGATCGACTCTAAATGCCACGCTCGAGAATAACTACGTAGAAGCGATCGAAGACGATTATATATCGATTATTTTTCAAAATAAATGTTTTACGCAGAACTTTGTATATCGACTGTTACAGATTTCGTTCGCTTTAGCATGGAATACGAAACTTGTACCAGCGAAGAAGATTCCGTAACGCGTCGAAGGGGAAAATTGTGAGAGCACATAGCGATCAAAGTGGAGGCTAAAATTAGGGGCAAACTAACCGGGGGAAAAGTCGCGTGAAAAAAAGCCACGGAAATAGTTGCTCTTGCGAAGACATCGAGGGCCAGAGATTAGGAGCCCTCGTCCGCCGCGAAGAGACCTATTTCGGATCCTTCCGGATTCAAACATTCATGCAGAGCCTGAAGAATCAGAGAAGCGGTTTTCTTTTTCATCGTTTCGAGAAAGCGATTTTCGTCCGCTTTCTCGCCAGTGTTTACCTCTCTCTTCTTTTTTTCTTTTTAAATCAACATCTTAAACACACGCGTTCGAGGTAATCGCGGCCGTTTCAAGGAGATATTCCGCTTAGGCAAGTAAAACAAAATCGATCTTTAAGCTGCTGGATAAGTCGAGGAACGTTTAAGATTTTTAAATCAGGTTTCAAAAGTACCGTCGGAGAAATGCGAAAACAAACTGGATTACCTTGTTTGTCAAAGTACTAAGACGGTATTTATGAGTTTTCTGGGTTACGTTTCTAAGAATTGAAGCGAACGCCGTCGAAGCAGTTCCTTCGCTGAACGCTGAAAATGTTCATTCACGGATGAAATCAATTTCGATACGAATACTCAAATCTTTCGATTTACCTTATTTTTCGTCGAACCTACGCTCGTAGCGTGCTCTCCATAGAAACGGAAGATGAAAACGAAGAAACAGAAATAGAGAGAAATATCTGCGATCGAGTCGTGGTTGTTTCGAACGGAATATCCCTTACGAACTTCTGATCGGCTCTCTAGCGCAAATTGCAGCTTTATTCCAAGAAAGACTCGCGATTTCGATACGCGTCGACGTCTGTTCGGTTTAAAAGTTTCGAGTTGCCAATGTTCGGATGCCGGGTGCTGGAACTTGCAACTCGCCGACATAAAAGAATATAATCATCGGGATGGGGTGAATAAACGTGCAACGTGGTAAACTTTCGGACACAATAGCGAACACAACGGAGTCGAGGGAGGAAGCTTTTACGATATCGGCAAATTTTTTCGCCCGGCACTGTCCTTACGTCCTTACAACGACCGAGCAACGACAACTTTTATCAGGCAAAATGGAGACGACGCGCAGAACGAAATTGGAAAAGTTCGTCCAGATCTAGAGTCGAGATGATCGTACTTGCGAGATGAAAGAAATTAACGGATATACGGATACGGACTGCGTAAATATGCGAAACCGTGGTGGCAGTAGTAGGTGCGAATGTAATTTATTTTCAGGAAATTTCAACGAAAGACCCATCCTCGTGGATCAGGGTTCGAACTGGAAATAAAATTATTCTCGAATATTAACCGCACGGATTAGACGCGCGCGGCCCGACATCTACAACGCGTTACATTTGCCGACGATTTCGTTTACACCGTTGCTGTTATGTCGTCACTGCTGGCTAACGTAAAAGCTAAGTTCGATGAATGAGACGTTACTCACGTGGGAGTGTGCCAACAGCTCCTTCATGATGAAATTATCGTAGATCTCTTTGGCAAGCATCCTCCTTTCTTCCGGGCATTCCAGCTTCTCGTACACCTTGATCTACAATGCATAAATGAGAAATTCCTTATGGAGTTGGAGATGACGATGCGTGCCGCCACGCTACTGAAACTTAAATAGTTTTGTGTGCGAGCTAACACGAACCTCTTCGTAAAAGCTAAGTTGCGGAATCGGCTCCTCCGCCACATTCTCGCAGTAGTCTTTGAACAAGAGGTAACCTGCAATCACAAGGTAACGGGGGAAAAAACAATGCATGCTTCGATCGATCGAGTCTTCGCGTCTCTCCAAAAAAATTCAGTTTCCATCGGTTCGATTAATTTTACCGGTCGACTATGTCAACGAAAGTACGTTTTATTTTCTTTACGTTTAAGGAAGGTTTGTACAAAAGCGCGAACAAGATTGAAAAATCGCAAAATAAAATTACCTATGACGGAAATTAACTAGCAGTGATAATATCGACGATCGGTCGGCCAATCGATCTCTTAGTTTCTCGAGCTGTACTCTTTACCAAGCACGAAGCAGTTGTTGTTCTCAGCGACGACAACTAAGCTAAACTAAGCTAAAACTATGTAAATCTAAACTACCTTTAGCATCTACGTTTGTCAAGTATAATTATATGTCAGTCGTACGTCAATTATAGTCAAGTATAAACAACGATTCGAAATTATTCGAAACGAACGGTCTCGGGGATCGATTGCGCGATCGAGCGGATTTCGCGTGTACACGGATTCGATATTGAGCAACGGATGTGTATTTCGTTAAGGGCTCGAAACAGCATTGTCCTGAACAAGCTCGATCGGTGTGTACGTTCTCATATTAATTCTCATAGAGATATTTAACATCAACGAACAAGATCTCTCGGTCGCTCTCTTTCAATTTTATTCTATTCTCATTTACAGGCACTCGTTCTATAAATCGACAAGAAAGGATTCTGCAAATTCGCGTTTCAATTTCTTCGATATACCGTGCACGTATTTATACGCGATGCTTTATAGATTAGGTCATTCAGCAAGACTCTCAGCAAGATAAATAATATACTACACGTAATGCTTATACATAGGTTTAACTCGAACGTATTACGCAGCGTTTTATCGCTACTTGTTTATAATAGTGAAATTTTTACTACGAAGTAGCTGTTCTCGAATGTGATTCGACCAAGTTTTGTACGCGTGCGCGTCGTCTTGACATTTTTCAACGAAAGAATCGTATTTTTCGAAAACTCGACAAAAATCTAAAAAAAAAAATCTAAAAAAAAAAAAAAAAAAAAAAAAAAAAAAAAAAAAAAAAAAAAAAAAAAAAAAAAAGAGAAGAAAATAAACAAAACGGAATATCCGATTGATAATTTGATGAATTTTTTCCCCTTAGCTCCCGATCGCATCACGCATCGATTTGGCACGTTGCGGCGAATGTAAAAGAAACTACGCTCTCTACTTCGCCTTAGTTGCTTTGACTAAAACGTATACATATACATACACATACGTAAATAATTAATTGATTTTTATTGGCGCGTTATTAGCTTTTAAGGATAATCGTTTACATCACATGGTAGACTTACGGCGTGCACTTAACTTTGTTTTATCTTTCATACTGGAAAACACGTGGAGATTAGTTTTACGAATTAACCTGCCACTTGTGCGATCGTTTAGGAATTATTTCACACACCCACACGCGCGCGCGCGCGCGCACGCGCACGCACGCGCACGCACACACACTTCCTGTTGCGTGCATTGTGTACTTATCTGATTTTCTCGCGGCAAACACAGATTACGGAGAGAGATCGTTATCGTTTGCAACATGTAAAAAGTACAGAATTTGTTTAAAAATAATTGGAAATTGGAATTACTTGTTAAAATCGTTGATTTTAGAAATCATTCGTTGGACAAAATTTTAATTGGCTCTCGGTAATTTATATGAGATCATTAACATTAGAACGAACACATGATCGTATAATAAACAAAAATAATACTTCAATTAGTCGTGCTTGTAAAATTAGAACGGTTGCGTTAACCCACGTATAAACTATTCGCTATCCGTTAGCTATCTAGCTATCTTGTTAGCGACTGTACCCTTTAACATATCATTGACCAGCTACTACCTTACGTAGCGATAAAATAAAAACTAACGCTTCAAAGCACGCCACCGGCTAGTTCCGTGTTCGAATAAAACAAATTGGATAAATTTCAATATCTTAATCGCGATTCGGAACATGTACGATACGAGTAAGGAACAATATCATAACATAACGACGATTTACGCAATTTCGTATTTTCATAGTTGCGCAAATCGATCTACGAGCAAACGCGAGTACAGTCGCGACTGGCCAATAAATTGTTACTTTATTAATCGATCTCCCCGATATATTTCCTCGTAATATTCGAAATATTAGCTCACCTCGTAGCGGTATGCCTAAAAATTTACATTTGAAAGACACCGATATTAGACACTGTTCGCGTGAGAAACTTTGTTTTCTAATTAGGACAGAAAACTGCGAAGAAGTCTAACAGTCGTCCACAGGCACTTCGAGAAGAAAAACAAAATGTAATTAAGAAGCAAGACGTCATTCGATCTACATATGTATGCGGTTCTTTTTTTTCTTTTCGACGCTTTCGCGACTCCAACATGCGTCCAACCTTTAAACGTAATACGTTTGGAACCTTGTAAACCTTCGTACGTGACGCGAGCGAAGAAATTTCATTGAACGGTTATTTTTCGTCATTTTAAGTAAAGTTAATTCGCGCAAAGAAGCTGTATAACGTATCATACAAGCTGACAAAGTTCAAACTGTTTTATCCATCAACAACTTTGATATTTGTACGAGAGAAATGGGCTGCTAAAACAATTTTCGAATCGAGACGTTCTATATCTTTCTTATTAAAGTTGCATTTTGCACGCAAATTGACGATTTCTCTGAAGATTGGCAATTTCCAAAATGTATCGCTATCGTTTGACGGGAATCCAACGATGCGTAGATACAAAATAAATAAAAGTAGCACGATGGTTCGCGATCGTTTTAGCAAATTTTTTCCATTAAAACTCGCTCGAGCAACCTTTTTATTTCGAATTAAACCAAAAGCCTCGCATCGTAGGCTTAACGAGATCCTTAACTTTGCCGACGCAAAAAACTATTTTTATTCGCGCGTATTTAACGTTATAGGAAAAAGAAAAAGCGTAAATAGAAATACGTAGACTTTTTCTTAAAATATGTATATTGATACAAATTACATTTTTTTTTTTTTTCTCTATTAAATGCTATATGTAGGTGAATCTTATTTTAAATCGCTGCCAGATCGATAACGTCGCAGCCTTTTGCAATGAAAATCGTTTATCGAAGCGTTTTAAATCGCAACGAAAAGAGCAATCCCAATGAAGACGCTACCGTTCTCTGATTTTGTCTCATTTACATGCAACGTATCACTTCTGTTTCTAGATGTCTTTTAAGAATTTCAACGAACGATTATTTATTTAGCCATCCGCTTCTTAAATACGTATTTACGAGCTAACACGTATATATATTTACGTTCGGTGAATAATCTTTTAGCGTGATACTTTTTTTTTTAATACGATTGTAGCTCAAATAATACGGGGAGGTTTGAAAAGATAAAGGTGTAAAATTTTAATGGCTTACACGTTGTCATTAACGGATTAAGAACCGCTTGATCAGTGACACAGCGTAAACTCAGCTCCTTCCAACAATGTTGTACGTTAAAAACAAACTATAATTTGTCAAGGAGGTGATTTTTCGAAAGCAACGATTCTCGCAGAGTAAGAATTCTTATCGTCTCTACGTTTCAACGGAAACTTAAACTAATCGATAGCTCGATCACTGGAACTTACTACTATCCGAATAAATGGAAAGAAATACGTTTTGTCGGTCAATCAGCGTACAGTTCAATGAGCGTTGTAAAATTGATTTTCAATTCTCTTTACGGCATGACTATCGTTGCCAGGCTATAATTACGCGTTAAAAGCGGAGATATTTGCAGAACAACTATACTTAGAGGAACAAGAAATGATCTGTACGATGAAAAGAAAAAAAAAGAAAAAACGAAAAATTCACCGCGAACATCGATTTTCCTCTCTTTTTCCGCCGATTTGAACACAATAGTACTCGTCTCGCGTCGTAAATCGAATATTCTTATTCCTTCCAAACGTGAAAACCCGCGTAACTGACATTCCGATCGCACGAACCGGCGATTAATTACACGCAACGTACTTGTATCAGACAAATTTTATTGAACCGACGAATAGTAATCTCGAAGCTGCTCTAAATTTTCCAAGGAAATTTCGTAGCAATCGAAACGGATCGTAACGAAAGACGCGTCGTTTGCATGGAACATAAAAATCTGATGGGAAATTCAACGCTCCTAACCTACAGCTCCAATGACTTTTCCTTCTAAGCACGGCGTAGTTAAAGGTTTAATTAGGAGAGTCTGGCTGCTCTCTTATCTCGTTGTCTTCTTCTTATATAATCAATGAATCCTTGTTAACTCTGGATCTGATAATTCCAACAAAGGTACTTTGGCAAAGGAAAGAAAAGAAAAAAACGAAACGCGAGTCGACCTAGATTAAAGGATTTCGCAAAGTTTTTACTTTGTTCTATTCTGTTATTAATTTGGATCTTCTGTACGAATACATTTTACTGTTTCTATCGGTGGTTACATGGCGTTCCGTTAATTCCAAATACCATGTCCGCTCTTGCGACATTTTTCTTTTTTTTTTTTTAATAATAGCTGCGTTAATACATTTTCGTTAATTCGTCGACGATCGTTATTTCGACGTAAATTGACGCTAAATGGAACCACGCGATTACGTAAACACCACGATAACAACAAAGTATACTTGAAAGTTGCTCACCAAACATTTGATTGAATATCTTATCGAAGTTAACTTCCCTCTTCTTTTCCAGATATTTGTGCATTACGCTTCTCACGCTGCAACAGAAAAAAGTACGCGAGTGTAACGATTAAATTCGGACAATTGTTATTTCCTAATTGTACATATTAACAAGTATCCATAGTAGAATCGACGGTGAAATTCCTTTTGGTTAACATTTTTGATATAAAGTTATCTCGCGCTTATAACCACAAACCGCCTCTTATCCGGCTCCGTTTTAAACGGTCTCCGTTTCGACGTTGTCGATCGCTTAACGCGTTTCGCTCTCTTTCCAGATAAAATCGTGTATTATTAAAACAAGATCGAAAAACGCGAACTGCCGGATATAACGAATCGCAAACGATCGAACAAAAGTTCGTTTCGTAACACGAGTCATGTATTACGTAAAAGCTTTGTAACTGTATTCCCGTAACGTAACACGCAACGATTCCATTCACAATACTAAATTTCTTTGCGACTTTAGCGTCAAGAGCGCGAAATTTCGTTATTACCTCGTAACGGAAGAAACGGGCATTTATTGGAGATATCTATAACGAACGACCGGATAGTATGTATCGTAGGTGTAATAGAGTTTCTCGTTCAGGCGTGCTTAACGCGTTTAGTCTACGTTTCTATCGGACCGAACGATCGATTACCACCGCGATGAAAGACGATACTTTTGCGCTTTGCCAAGTATGGATCGTTATTTGACGAAACCGTTTAATCGTTACGATTGTTCGCTGTATCGTTGTAACTTTCCCGATAAGCGCTTGAAAGGGATAAACGAGTATCTTGAAAAACGTATGTTCCCTTCGATAAATTAAACGAGAAAAGAAACGATAAAGGAAGAAAGAAATCTTAAACGAATGGAAATTAATCGGATCGTTTTCCGACTCTAATCGCCGTGAGCAGAAATCGTTTAGCTGTTCCACTGGTGGTATATGTTCACGCGCGGCCAACAATCAAAACAATTCTCTCGGCTAGTCCAAACGTTGCCAAACGAAAACGAAAACCAGTATCGGTTCTACTCGCTGGAACCGCTTCTGACGTTCGCTAAATATTTAAATTTCCCCCTAAATAAGTGCGATTTCGTAAGCACGTGCCGTTCCGAATAAAAAAGAAACGCCATAAATTTAGATCGAGACTTGTAAATATTCCGAAACCTGCCGCTCTACTTCTCTGTGGCGATACTTCTGCCTCGATATTCTACGATTTAGTTCTACCTTGATGCGCGAGCTGTATTCAGTCCGCTCGAGTTTGCGCCGAATAATTTTTCCAACTCTTCGTTCTCTGTAAAGTATACAGGATTTAATCCTTCTTTTTTTGGAGGGGGGGGGGTGTCATTCCCGATTAATACAGTTACGCTATTTCAACGTTCAAGTTAATAGAAACACAACGATCGCGTTTATCGCGCATACGCGTCAAATGCTTTTGTTCGATCCGTTTGATCGAACGGTTCAACGACGCGCTGGTTCTGCGCATCTGCCTCGCGCAGATACACATACACGCATACATACGTCACGTCATATATAGATAGACGATGATAGGGGAAGGGGTAGCGGTTGATTGGAGGGGAGCGTCGTCTTGCTTCGTCATATTGTTGCGAACCGGTCCGAGGTTTAACACAACCAGGTGGAACGTACGATTTATCAGAGATCCGAGGCATTCTTATTCGTCCGATTCTTTTTTAATGGTACCAATCTCCGTTTCTTAGAACCGCGGGCTCCCGATCTTCCAGCAACTACATACACGCGCTTTCCTCGTTCGTCGCGTAAATTGTAAATTGTAAACTGTAAGCGAATTACGCGTAACAACGGTGGCTGAAATTTTCGGTACCACCGACTGTAAAGTTTAAGAAGTTATCGCGACGCTACTCTATACTTGGTCGCTATATCGTTATATACCGTTGCGCAGCTATATCAAGTAATTATATTTATTGTTTCAAATCGTGATTTTTTTTACTTTTGTTTCGATTAGAATTTATCTGTTTTTACAAATGTCTGTAAATTTTATAAAATGTATCCTCGAGATACTTCCGAACTATGACCACGTTTGTCATCGGTCGAGAAAGTTGGAAAAGAAATACTATTCGACTTCTACCGCGAGAAATACGGCCGACTCGTCCGAGTACAAACAACGTACGTACAAATTTGCACCGTTTCACGAAAGCGTGACAAATTATTACCGCATTCGAATTTCGAGGAATTTGTTTCTCTCGCTTTATGAACTACGATACGACTCGATTTTCCGTTTTACTTTGACACAGTCGACCAGACGGAATATATTTAATTGTAACCTATACACAATGCTGTATTTTTAAACGAAACTCTCATCGTTCGATCGTTTGCAACTCGTAAAACATACGGCGATAGCGAGCGTGGATAAATATCGACAGTTTTCAATGTTTCGTTCTTCGGTATTTTTATATTTGTAGGACTTTCGGCGTACTCCGCGCGTTAGTCTTCAAGACGCGCTTCGATAACGCGTCTTTACCTGTGTTCGCGACAATTCTACGAGTCGAATCACTTTACAAAAGGTAAAGAGTAGGAAAACATATTCTATAAAGATATATCTTCGATGTTTGAACACACCTACTTCGGATACGAATCTCGAACGCATCTTAAATGTCACAGTGTACCTTTTTCTATCGAAGCAAGGTTAAAAAAAAAGAATAAAAAAGAAAAGAAGAAAAGAAAAAGAAAGAAAAATGTAAACGCGTGAAAAATTCATAAACGGTGACTCGTTTCGCGCGATGTAAATATGTATAAAATAGACGTAAAAGCTGTTAAAGGATTCTTGGTACGTTTCATAGGTCGATTTGCCTTATCCAGGTTCGTTCAGGCTCGCGATATCTTGGTATAGACGTTGGCGAACTGCCAGCAAAGAGGAAGCCTGCTATCGAATCGACTTATATTCACGGCGTACCTTCGTAACGTCCGTGTTTTACGGATCGAAAATAACATCGGCAGTGTAAACATTGGCACATTATAATCGATGTGGAGTATCGATCAAGGTTTGTACCGGAAGCCGCCGTTACACTCCCTTTGACATTCGCCGAACGGTAATACGATTAGCGCGAGACGATCGAATTCGACGCGCGTTATATTATCCTTCGATGAATCACGTGGACATTTACCTATCGTCGACGCGTTGCGTCCCTTTCGAAACAATGGATCCGATTTCCGAAGAATTCATTTCATCGAAAGGTTTGGAACACCGTGTATCCCCGAAGTAAAAGCCACCATGAAGGGGAAAACAAAGTTATTCCAATCCGTGCAATGTCTATTTTCTTTCGGCCTAAAAGTATACCCGTACGATATATTGGAATTTCTTTATCATTCTATTTGAAAGTTAAATTTACTTTTTTTACTTTTTGGAACTTGGAAATCTTGAACTTGGAATCCTTCCATAAAGTAAATAAATTATACGTTTATCTTATACGACGTAGTTAAGTGTATACACAGAGATGAAAATATACGTTTGATACATATAATCGAATTTAACGAATTCGTACGTAGGATAAAATACAAACATTACGTAAAATCATTGCTACGTTTACACGTTACTTGCGTAAAGTCAAATCGTTCCCATAGATTGCCTTTAAGCCGAACGAAACAAATTTCTTCGTTTTCAACGCACGACAACTTGGACGCGCTTGATCCAATGATGGATTTTTGCCTCGCCGGCCAAAAAACGCAAGGTAACGCTTTATACCAGCAATAAATTTATCAGTTTATCCGTTACTACTCCGCAGGAACGTTTACTCTCTCTCTCTCTCTCTCTCTTTCGGGTTTTTAAATTCTCATAATCCACCAAGTAAAAATAAATGCAACGAAAAGGCGTGCAAACGGGAGTTTCTAACGAGCGATTTGCAAGAATTTGTATTCTTTTACGACGGTCGATCGTTCGTTGGACCAAACGTTAGCACGGATTCGCAAAGCGAACGAACACCATAAAGAAGCCATCAACCGCGCCTTTCTAAGGTCCTTGGCCTTCCCGACGTTCAAAGGCCTTCTTAATACTCACCTGGGAAAACCAAGCAACGAACAGAGGCAAAAAAAAAAAAAAAAAAAAAAAAATGGCATTCAATGAATCATAGTAGCGACGGGGATAACTTCTGAATATGTAAGTACGCAAGTCCGAATTAATTCGACGTTAGGTTGAGCGACCAAGTTCCGTCGCTTTTGAGATTTTATTTACATCCGGTGATTTCGTAAATTCTGTTATTTTCTGTTATCGATTTCCAACGAAATGGCATTCTCTAACTGTCAAAACCACGATATTTCTTAGTTGCCTATTTTCTTGATCGACAATTCGCTTTGAACAGATGCAGATTTCGAGAATATCGAAAAAGCGATAAGAAAATATCAAGCGAAACGATCGAATCAAGGGCATTAAGGACAGATGTAAATTACTTTAAAAATAACAAAGTTACTCATAAACGATATACCTGTCGTTACCGCTCAAGGCAAAGAATTTAAAAATATCAGGCAACGTTATATTCGTGCATTATTTTAACGTTACCTCCGTTTTAAAAACTATTTATTTCGATTATGATTTGTTCGTTGTAAAAAATATAATTTCTGAACATTTTGGAATTATTCAAATTGGACTGAAATAGCGAAATACCGAAACATCGTAACACGTATTCGCGTTATTTGCGACAGTTTCCATTTCACTTTCAAATTGGTGGTGAAATATTTCATCGAATGTACGTCACGTTCATCGAACGCATAGAATTTGCAATAAAATCCAATTTTACGATAAAATTTGCGGTCTTTTTACCGCAGCTATAAGTCGAGAAACGGCAGCTTTTAAGCGTGATCTCTCTCTCTCTCTCTCTGTTTCTCTGTAAAGTCGAGTTTGGACGAATAGAAAAGTAACGTTATGAATTTAATTACGACGCGTCTTCGATATTTCCTCGTAATCAGCTGATTTTATATCGTATTTTCTTAGAAACGCATCGATCGTCGCCACGCGCGTTCCATGAACTTATAAAGAACCGTTACTCGATCTTCTATCGTTTAAAATTACATATTGACTCGTACAATTTTATATCATCGAACGAACACTTTGCTCGATCAATCGTATTTCTTACCTTTCTTCGTTCAATTTGTACGATTCGATTCTCTTCGCCGATTACGATTGAGATTACGAAAAAGTACTTCGAGGACCGACTTTGTATCTCTCTTCGTACGCTTCCTTCGAACAGAACTCGCGGCTTTATCGAAGTTTCAAATATCGAAATAATTGTAGCGTTATAACAACTAGACTGCTGGTACGTTCGTCGCGTCGTTACATTTAACGTTGAAAGAATAATTGAATTGATACATGTCTTCGAAACTCCAATTAACCACGTACAAGTACCGCGTAGACGTTTCAAACGTTCTACGAAAATTTTCCTTCGTGCGACAAACGGTGAATTATTCAGGAATTACCGAGGAATTACGGAGGAAAGATTTTTAAAAGTGTGCGTACTTTTAAATTTCGAAAGTACGGTATAAACGAAGATAAAAAATGTCAGAGAAAAGTCACGTGCAGCAGCTTTTTATATCGATCATTTCAGCAATTACTTATTAATTAATAGTCAATTGGTAAAACGATGTGGTAAAAAAAATTGTATTCCCCGTATAGAACGCTCGACGATACTTGACGCGGTCATAGATAAAAATAGGAACGTCAAAGTCGGAATACGTCTTTGCTATTAGT
This sequence comes from Bombus difficillimus, assembly GCA_014737525.1. Lineage (NCBI taxonomy): Eukaryota > Metazoa > Arthropoda > Insecta > Hymenoptera > Apidae > Bombus > Bombus difficillimus. The sequence continues at coordinate 1,633,785 of JACXIT010000214.1, forward strand.
GTCTTAAACCGACGAAAGAGTAACATCGCCGAATCGTTGATATCGAATTGTTTGTTACTGGACGCAACCAAACCTTGAACGTCGCGGATAATGCTAATAACGCGAAATATCGAAGCTTGGTCGTTCGCTCGCTCGTTATTAGTACACGATTTAAAACGATTTAAAACCATTCATTTTGTAAATACATCGAGATCTAGAGCTTTTGATTCGTTACTCAAAGTAAGTTATCCGTAGATATTAACTAAAAGTCTGATCGACGAAAGCTAGAATACCCTTTTGCCCGATCTCTCGTAAACGGTTTTCATTCGGTTAGACAGACGCGTTTTTGACTGTAGTCAACCTTAACCAATTTTACATCGCGCCAATGACTCGAACGATAAAAGGCCTCGTCGGCTTCTCCTTGTCACGCGCAAGAAACTTCTTTCCTGTTTGAAACGCTTTATCCCCTACCGAATCTTGCTTCGCGACAAATTACGCTATCACCGGACCGAGGGCCTGTATGATTTTTTCTTCTTCTTTTTTTTTTTAGAGTTCCTTCGGCGCGATAAAGCTCTTACCTTTTTACTCGGTTGGTAAGAAAGCTGTTTATGCTGAACGGTGGTCTCGGAAGGACAACGTTATTACGTGGACAATTGACAATTTTGCGATACATTCGACGAAAAGAATACGATAATAATTCCTCCTCGCAGGACCAGATGGTAATTTCAAGAATTAGGATAGCTGGCACAAAATTAATCTCCTCGTATATTTCGAAGAAACACGATGCTCCGTTCGTGACGTTCGACGTGGAATTCCTGGTAATATACAGTTCGAACGATATACGAGAAAGATTTTCTTATCTTTTGCCGAGGCTAACCAAACAAGGCGCTAGGGTAAACCGCAACCCTCGAGAAACGTCCCAACGACTACCGGAGCCGGACAATTTCTAGAATCGATCGTCCTCTATCGAAATATTTTCTTCTCGTGTCCGGGAAAATATCGTTCCTTCTAAGGAAATCCACCAGCAAAACATCCATAAAATGGTTCTATGTATTTCTGTTGGTTGTCAATGTTCCGGGGAAAAATAACGAAAGATCGTAGGATCATGTACGTGTATATACATAGGAATTCTAGTTACAATCGTTGATCTCCAGCATCTGCGATTATCTTAGAAACCCAGTATCTGTGTAACATAGTAGCGTGTAATACGTTTGCCTACGATGGCAATAAATGATTAGACAATAATAAAAAAAAGTGCATAAACAAACGCGTATATTTAGGAAATACCCGCGCGAATGAATTCTTATCGAAATTACGAATCGGATTAATAGTTTGTGTCGTTCGTTTTCGTCGTTGTCTCGTCGTTGTGGATATATTTACGGACTAAATCGACTTTTATTAAAATTTTAAGGGTAAATACGATAACGGGTCGGATACGTAGCATCTTAAAGACTATACCGTAATTAATAGTACCAAGCGATGCGATTTTAAATGAAAATAGAAAGACGAAGCTGTTCTCCGTCTTTCGATCGGAAAAACGATAATTTCGATCGTCTTTGCTTGTTACTTCCGTCACTTCCGATCGACACAGCCCACTGTTTGTAAACATATTTCTGGAATGGCGCGCCGCTGAAGCGAACGAAGCCAAAGAACCGGAGGCATCGCGTCGCTACGTACGCGCGAAGAAACGAAGAGAAACCGAGACGTTGGGCTTGTAGCAGACAAGGAAGTGCTCGAAGAAGAAGAAGAAGAAGAAGGGAGGGACAGGAAACGTGGTGAGACGTAGCGATGGGTGTAATTCGATTATCGTTTTCGAATGTGCATCAGCCTCTGCACCGTTGACGATCGTTTAACTTTATCGCGAACAGATTTTCCGTTCGAAAGTATTTATCGTATATGTATCGGATATATCGCGTCAAATATCCCAGCGATTACCGACAACCAATTCGAATATCAACGATTTAACGAACGAACGAACGAACGAACGAACGAACGAACGAACGATGCAAAGGTACGTACCCGTGAAACGATGGGAACGAGATCTTTTCTTTTTTCTTTATTTTATATAGGCGACGCTAGAGGCTCGCTTCGTCGGTTTCAAGAACCGACACGAAGGGAATAACACTGGCCGGTCGAGGAAACAAAATTTCGGTCAGTTAACGCGGCACTACGGTACAACTACTTGGTCCGTTTATTCGTAGAAATTTTATAATCGTTTAACCGTGCGTTTTGGGTAAGTCGAATAATTTTTGTTCAGATACATACACGGCCTTTCGCGAAAAACGTACTTTGTTACAAAGTTATTTACGCTTGGATATCGATTGTTAACGTAATTCTAAAAGGAATTACAGAAACCGAAGCTTACAGAATATTATCGTTATTCTATGAAAAATACTAATGTAACATCAAGTTTATTATTTCTATAATTTCACGAAGATACAACAAGCGTATATAATATTTTTGTTCCTCTATTTAACAAAGACGAATATGAATAAATCGTGTTACATTTATCAAAGGATTCGTACAGCTAACGTTCTTGATATAATCTTTTATATGTAAAAGGCGTGTAACGTCGTATATAGACGTTTACGACCGATCGTAGATAAAAGCTTGTTTTTCTTGTGTCATACAGAGTCGTTCGTCGTGGATAAATCATTCACGTTTTATACATTAGTCGTCCGTAATCCAACTATACAGGCGTGATCGATTTCGATTTTCCATTTATCGTCTCTTATTATCTAAACTAACGATAATAGATAGGAGGTAGATAGCGAATTTGTATCGCGGAAACCTCTACTATATCTGAACTGTCCTATCTCCGCGTTTGGATAGACGCGACTCTACCGTGTATACACGTAGTACTCGAAGCACCGCTCGCGAGTAGGTCGTTCCCATCGCTACGATCGAGACTACGAGACGGTGGTCGTACGGGCAAAACGCGACGGTAGATCGACGACTATCGCGAGACATACCTAGGATCGGGCAAGATGATCTTCTTGCTCGCACGAGCAGCCGGTGTGCTCTTGCTCTTCTCCATAGCCATCAAGTAGCTGACGTCGGCCAGCACCGCCTCGAGGTCCGCCATTTTCCTCGGTGGTCTCTAAATCTCTCGATGTTGGACACGGCTCACCCTGGAGCTGTTTTCTCGACGACACTCGGTTCGCTGTCGCGTACGCGTTCTTCTCAGTGTCGCGACGCCGGGAACGCTACCGACGCCGACATTCTGATCGAACGACCGACGTGCAACGAACTTGGCGAGACTGACAGCTCCGTCGGGTATCTACGCGCGATTTCTACCGAGGGAACCCGCTAATTCGACCAGCTCTCTCCGCTCGAGGTTAACGACACTCCCTTCGAACACAACACAATCACCCGCGCAACTTGTTTACCGTTCACGCGGGCGAGACAGAGTCGATCTTCCAACTGCTCATCGCGAGTGCTTTTTAGTTGACGAAAATGATCGGGGAACGTGCAACCGAGACGCGGTTTTATACACGGTCATTCACGACGATGGGCATGGACAAAGTCGTAGGGAAGCTACTGCTTACCGACTGACAGCTAGAGAGCTACGAAGCCTCGAGCCCGCGCGCATTTGTGCGCTGATTGGTGGATCGCTTCGTGTTTCGTTCGTCTCTCCTTTTTCACGAGCTTGCTAGCGACGCCTATCATAGGGATTACGAACTAATTTGATTTGGCCAACAGTTCCCTTATCAACGATTATCATAGCTTCTCTTCAGTTTCTCCTCTACTTTTATTCGAACATGTCCATTATTCTTTCGAAAGTATCATGCCGAGTTGACGTTATTATCTTAAACTCCGAACTTTTATACATATTCGTACTTTTATGATTGATGATAATTCAATTAAAGAAGCGTGACTTAGAGATTCGTTTAACTCGCTAAACATACACACACATACTTATCGAGTACGTTATTTTGAACATTTTATATATATAGTAGTTTATTTGTATTATTTTTATCTGTTGGATGGCGACTTTTTGAAAACTACTTTTAACACCAATGCAAAACTGTTGTTCATATATTCGATTTAAACTCGACTAAACACCAACGATACTTTGACCTATTCGATCGGACAAATATTTGCAAATGATCAAACGCGATAAATATTTGTATTCCAAGCTGGGAAATTTATACGCGTGTGTTACGAATGGGCGTTAAATTCGATCTTCGGTCGGAGGAAAATATATTCTTATGAATGCATGTTAAAATTTGAAATTTATCTTCGATGACACGAAACGTTACGCGACGTTACACCGTCGTAACTAATCTCTGACGAGAGTCGATTAGTCAATGAAATTACGCACGTACCAGTGACTAATTGGCAATCGTAAGTCGGTGATATGTACCAACGTACACGTACTAGGAAACTTTTTTATCCGATATCGATAAGAAAGATGACTACTACCTATTGTTTTTAAATTAACTACGTATACGATCGTTGTATATTTTCGAGAACCTTTTCTTTAAAGAATCCAAGAATTAGAATAATAACGGAATGACAAAGAAAAAAAAAAAAAAGAAAAAAAGAAAAAGAGAAAAAGAAAAAATACCACGCTGCGTTTTATACGATTCGAAACGACTGTAAATCTAACGTATCGGATTTGGAGGATCGAAGGACGAACAATTCTGAAACGCGCGGTTGAAGTTTTCCAAAACTGATCGTCACTTTGAAATATGGGGAAATTATAGCCTCAAATTCGTTAAGTGGCGATAAAAGATGAGTCTAAAACTGATATACGTGATCAATGTAATAGCATGAATGCCTTGCCACCGAATAGAACGTCGAAAACAAAGTTCTAAGTTCGATTCCATCTGCAATGGTACGTTTATTTCGCTTTAACAACAGGATCTATCCATAAATTATTATACAAAGTAATACCGGTGCAATTTGTTATATTATTTGTGTTATATTATTCGTTTCCCGTATGTTATTAATAGCGTCGACAAAGTTGAGCCAACCCCGCCGAAAGCAATAATAATCATAATGGATCAAGAACGAATGTATATGGACGACAACGTAACTGTCATTAGACAAATGTATGCAAAATTTCCTTTAAACAAAAATAAAAGAGACGCAGTAAGTTGTTTGAAACTAATTGCGCTTATTTGCGATTTAAGAGAACATTTTTGGTGATCGTACTATAATAAATTACATTTAAACGGACATTTCTCGAGATTTAATGGTTAATGATTCGTTTGTTTTCGTATAAAATATCGTCGATTATAGAATCATTTGTTAACAAGCGTTTCGCTATTCTTAAGAGATTACAAGTAAAGTACGTTGAGCGATTAATAATAATTGCCTTCTGGCAATGTTTTCGGGATTAACGAAAATTAAGCAACGCAAAGTTTATTTTATCGAGATTTCGACCGATAAAACTTTAGCCGATAAAAGGATATTGTTGTAGAGAGGTCGGGCAAGATATTCTTTGCATTTGTTACACGGAGACCTGTGACTTTTTGGCGGCCGGCCTGATGGATGGTTCGGTAAAATTGTACAAAACCAGATCGGACGAAGTGTTGACGCTGCGCGACACTGAAATGATACAGAAACCAAGTCCGACGACCGCGATTAAGCACAGACCTGTCCACAAATCTCATCCAATCTCGCGTACCGTCCTTGCAACCTGTTAGTACCCATTGTCAATTTATTTTTTATATCGCTTTCAAGCGATAAAGGATTAATTTTCTCGCCCGGTTCTTTCTCCTTTTACCATATTTCGTTGGTCCAGATGCTAGTGGCTGCGTCAAATGCTGGCATTATCCAACTTCGCAGTGTCTTTACACGATACGGGAAAAGAGGCAGGTGCTGGGTTTAGCTTACCATTTTCGTCAGCCAAAGTTCCTAACTTTAGGCGACGACGCGAAGCTTATTCTTTACGACGAAGAAACCAAGATGCAGGAAAGGGTATTTCACGCAAGGTTTCCTATCATTACTGAAATATATTTCATCATTATTGTCTCGGTTGCAGTGGAGAACCAAAATGTAAAAACAGTATTTCGAGGTTTTCGTTGTTTTCAAAATATCTTTCAACCATATAATTTACGGTGCAATAATTTACATACGACGACGAATTAAGCAGCTCTATATACGATCAACGGTGTTACAGAGCTGTGTACATTTGTTGATCATTGGGTACGACAATCTCTACGGACGATTCAAACGTTTTAGATGAAAATCAATTTGTTTCAACGGATCTACGTCTTGTAACGACGTTCTAGAGAGTGGAAGACTTCAAAGTCACCTTGATCTCGTTAAACGTGATTGTAGCTCGTTCCTGATCAAGACTAACCGCTCAGGGTCGCTTCGAATCAAATAAACTCGCACCAGGTGTCCACTGACAGTAGATTTCCTAGTTAAACAGATAGATTGATTGCTCTGATACGACACATTTAACTTGATATAAAATTCATTTCTTCGCCGCTCGTATTGCCAGTGGTCCACAACTTCCAAAGACACTTAACGAAGAATCCTTCGTATAATCGCGTATCTCTGGTTTCTATTAATACGTACAGTAATGCTAATAGAGTACTAAGGAACAGTACTAACGGAGGATCGGTAAAAATGAAAGTAAAGTAAAATCTTGCTATCGTTATTGATATTCTTATCACGGTATAAAATAATCGTTATAAGGAAAAGTGAATACGTTTTCTTACGACGCTTCAATTCGCGTTCTCCTCGGTTACGTTCGATTTACAAACGGAACGACTCGGCGACGATCTTAAACGCAATTACCCGCCACGCGGACAATAGCCAACATTCGTTCCCATTTACAAACCGTAGTTTCGCTGATAGTTATTTAGAATGATTCCAGTTCACAGTCGTCTCGATTTCTACAATTTTATCCAACGATAGAAAAATATCACCGACGACACAGTCGTACACACATTTTTCGATCTGTTTAGAGAAGAACAAGCTTTTTAGCGGTCTTCGGTGTTCACAGTTGGCTAAAATTTTATTCGCTACAACTTGCTTCACCCTCTTTCTATTTACAGCATCTCTTCGAATCTCGATAAAAGTTTAACATACAAATTTATTTATTTATTTATTTATTTTCTGCTTTTTATTACATTCTAGCGAGTCATTGGAAGCCATGGACGGTCATAAATCTAGGGTGTTCAGCGCGTGTTTCAACCCCAGATCGGCACACGAGCTGATAAGCGGCGGTTGGGACAATACTATTCAATTTTGGGACACTAGGCAACCATACGCACTCAGGAGAATATCGGGTGTGCATATGTGCGGCGATGGACTCGATATCAGTAGGAATGGAAGAGAGGTACACAAATTTATATCGAGAATTCAAAGTCCAACTACATCATCCACCTTAACACGTTTCTTATTCACACGGCAAGTATATAAAAATTGTAGGAGTTTGTTTTTCTGAAAGCAAATTCTGGTCCTGAAACGACGCATCCGCTCTCTCGATACGCTTTTCGTCGCGTTGACCTTTTCCAGAAAATCGGAAATCATTCGCGATATCGGATAATTTATATTTTACAATTGTCAATTCTCGTACGGTAAACGGTGGGTCAGTTTGATTTAATATTACTTGATATAGAAAAGATGATTCTATAGTTCCTTTTCGTCCAAGATGACGATAGAAAAACATTAAAAGAGGGCAGTAAATACGTATAGTTTCAAAATTCGTATGTATTGTAAATATCGCATCTTCTCTTCGGACACTGTAACATTGTATTTTTCTCGAATATAAATCGACGTTTCTCATTGTTTTGCATACAAAAATATGCGGTACTGTAATTTCTTCTTCGATTTATTCGTCAGCGATCACATTTTAACGATAGTTTTACGTACGTACAGATCAACGAGAAATATTGATTTATCGCACCAAAATCCACGGTTCTACATAACAAAGAGTGCGATTATGTTTGGCAGTAACATAGCGTCGAAAAAGCAGCTATAGTCTTTCTCCGGTTTACAAAATCATACATCGTAATTCTATCAAATTCTATCAAAGTGGATACAAAAATTCGAAATTTTATCCATAAGTTAATTGAATATCGTTGCGACAACGCGAGAAAGCAAAAATGCATTAATACTGTTTATAGAGATAGATAGATAGAAATCAGAAATAGACGATTTGCATAAAAACATAAAAAAGGAACGCATCTTTTGAATTAGCAAAAGAATCGCCAAATTTGTCAACGCGTAACGTTAAATTTCTATATACATACTGGGGACAAAATGAGCCAAATTGACCCAACACTCACCCTACCGGGATTAAGCCATCGTCATGCAACAATCTCTCGCTTGTGATTCTTAACCTCTTCGGTTTACCACCTAAATGAAAGGTGTTCGAACGAAAAATAAAACGTAACGCGTAAGAGGAATCTTTGCAAATTATCAAAAGAATAGAATACGCTACACATGCTAATTTTTCGCTTAGGAATCGGACGTTGCGGGTGTTCTCTTCGTTCATTTTTTCATTTTTATTAACAAACAACTATATTACGAACAGATTTTGTCGTGCGCGTGGCAAAGAGAGAATCCCGTACAATTGTGGGACTACGGTAGCGGAAAGTTGCTCGCTTCCTTGGAACCCGACAGCTATCCTTCCCTGCTCTACTGTGGCAAATACGTGTCGAACATGTTCATCGCTTGCGGTGGCACGGATACCAATCTCTTCAGAGTGATCGATTTGCGATCTCACGCCGTAAATACAGATCTCCCATCAATACGGATTTCGTTCGCTCGCAGTGCACAGTCGATAGAAACGATATAGTCAAGTCGTAAATTAAAATATTAATCTGCGTCTAAATTCGAAACCATAGCGATGCGTTCTGAATATACACATATCCATGTGTATGTACACGCGGCATAAAATCGCAACACTTCCAACATGCTTTCATTCATTAAGGCTGTTGAGTCTTCAAAGTTTAATCACGAGTTCCGAAATAATCGGAAGTTTTCAAAGTATCGAAAGCCTCCTGACGATATTCCATATTTCCTAGTACACGGCAATAAATAAGACAATAGTACGTAAAACGTTAAACGTTCGTCAAGATTTCAGACTTTCGCGATCTGGCACTTTCATATATCACGCACATCGTTCGCGCATCTATGTAACATGTAACATAAAAAGGATAACAGGTATAAATTTGAGAATAATTTTGATCTCTTCATCGCACGAAATCTACAATTATTTTTAAAAATGATCACTTTGCCAAAATTGAACTAAAATCAAAGTGCCAGCATTCCGTACATCTGATATTTTAGAAATAGATTTTGATTAATCCAATGAAATTCAAACCTACAGAATTACATGATAATTTGCAGAAAAATATCGACAATTAGTAAGTCAAACAAGATATGATCAACGCATCATGAAACTTTCACATACTCGCACGGATAACAAAACGTCGTATTTTTAAATAACCTGACTATATCCCTTCCGTCGAGTATACTCGTTACGCGGATGATGATGATGACGACGACGACGACGACGACGACGATTATTTTTTCGACAGACGTTGGCGATGATCAGGAATTTAAGAGGCGGTACGTACAGCTTGGACATTGGCCCGATAAACCCAAAGCACGCAAAGAAAACGAGGACCATCTCCGTCGTACCACAACTTGCGTTCTGTGCTGGCAAGCGGATATTCGAGATAGACGCGCAACCAAGTTGATCGTCGATCTTTCTTCAGTCGCTCTATGTCTATGTCCGTGAAAATTAAACTCTGCCACGAAAGCGAATCGATGTTTTCTTTTTCTAGTTTGTAATTACAACACTGGATGCTACATATGCACTTAAGAAATAGTATAATTCGAACAGCGTAGATTTTCTTTATTTCTTTCATCGCGAAGATAATTTACGAGGAGAAACTTTTGGTTCGTTCCGTATCGGAATTGTATAAATTATATAAATCAGTTTAGCGTATTAACGCTAGAAATATCAAAGCTTCCTTTTCTTGACATTTCTCTGAAATACACTCGTTATATTAGGGATATCTATCCCTCGATACGTTGAACAGTTATCTTATTCTTTAGAAGTAAACGCGTGTCGCGCTAACGAGAATATAATAATAATTTTTAAGTCGACTGGTACGATCCAGTGTTTAACGTCACGCAGAACATCGATATTCGATAAAATTTTCGAAAATGACGATACGAGCCGCCGATGATACACGCAGCTCGAGAAGAATATCACCGTGAAGCCACAAAGAAAAAGGAAACGATCTAACGAATGATCAGTTTCGTGCTGAGTATCAGTCGTACAGCATTGGCAATGTAACATTTTTATTCTAACTTAATGTGTTACAGTTTTTCAGTAGCATTCGGTCTCAGGATCGTTTCACACCCCGGATCTGTTTCGTCCGAGGAAGAACGAACAGTGGTTAGAACAAACGTATGAGAAAATTATCCGCAAAATTATCTCGGTAATAAAATATATTTCTACGCACACAGTGGTCGCGGTGCGTCTTATCAAAAAATGAGCCTCGCATTCATCATCATCATCGTCGTCGTCATCATCATCATCACCACCACCACCGTCGCCATCATCATCATTATCATCATCGCCATCATCCTCATCATCATCATCGGCATCATCGCCAGTAGCATCATCATCATCATCATCATCATCATCATCATCATCAACAGTAGCATCATCATCATCATCGCCATCACCATCATCATCATCATCACCATCATCATCATCATCGCCATCATCATCACCATCATCATCATCATCAATCATCTACATCTCTTTCATTATCATCATTATCATCGTAATAATCATCATCATTATCATTATCATCATCATTATCATTATCATCATCATTATCATTATCATCATCATTATCATCAATATTAGGACAGTAGTATAAAATTGGTCGACATGGCTTTGCGAATGCAAACAAGAATGAACGGTCCGATGATATGTCTAAGAACGACGAACGTTGATATCGAGCCGCGTCTCTCATTGTACTTTCTCAAGTTGCAATTACGGTAAAATCTTCGATAAACAATTATCGTCACTGGTCGATGAGGAAAAAGAGGAGAAGGAGCAAAGAGCATAAAGAGGAGAAATGGGAACGGAAAGAGAAGAACGGAAGAAGAAACAAGACAGGACGATCGAACTGAAAAGCGAAAATGAAATATACAAGAAAGAAATTGGATTCGCGCGACGATGCTTTATACACGATATACAAACTGACATGAGTATAAAGAGAGTAGAAGAACCGATCGAATCGTTCGAACGATTCGAGGCAGCTCCCCTGGTGATAAAGGGGGGGGGAGTGGAGGGCGGGGGTGGGGTGTTGCTACTTTCGTCCCTCCTCGCATACTGTGCACCATTCTAATCACATCGTTCACTCTAAAATACTAAATAGTACAGCTTAAACGTTACACGTCGTCGTTCCGAGGTGTGTCTCTTTATATGTATAGAATCTGTATCTTGCATACGCCTCGGCGATCACAACGTAGACAGCAGAAGGAGGAGTCAGAGCGATATTTTAGTACATAACGCGAGGCCCGGACCTTTCGTTCACAGCCTGACCGGAGCCGACGCTATCTTGTCACGATTCAAGAACACGCTGGCTCCAACTTCTGCGCAACATCCCCGCATACACGACACACCGCGTTTGATTCCAAGCCCATATTAGGTCTATTAGGTGACGACACGTCGTAGGAATAACAGTGTTTTCCGCGTCCTCCGAGAATTGTTGCATTTCCAGCTTAAAAAATAATTGAACTAATTAAGAGCAGGCCAAGGACACGTCTGACGAAGAAGGAACATAAAACGTTGAAGGACCTTGAACGTGCCTTTTTACAATTATATATGTATACAGTCGTTGACGGTAGGACAAGGCACTTGTATCTTTTCGATATCCCTTGAAATCTATACCAACGTAGAAACTGGTCGTTTCTCTTTTGTCTTTCTTACTTTTTCATTTTCGCACTTCGCTTATCAACTATGTATCTGCTTATCAAACTGCTTATTAAATATTTCACGCGAACATACTCTGCTGGACGAATACATAATATGTAGCGTTTAAATAGGATGGCGATGATAAATACAATTAACTCCTAATTCACATTAATTTCTACCTAAAAATTTGGACAAAACGTAGTTTTTCAGAAGCTATTATTCGGGCTGTTCTTCGACATCGCAAATAATTAATACTTGCTCGTACAGGAATTAAAGAATACAAACCGTGTAAATTTTGCTCCAACAATAACACTAAAGCTAACGAACACAAAAACATCGCGAATGATTTTGCTCTCTCTCTCTTACACACACATGCGCGCACGCACACACACGCACACACACGCACACATACACGCAAAAAGCATGGCTTTGCCAGGTAAATTACGAGAAGCTTGTACACCGTGTTCGTTTGAAGAAGCATCGAAAAAATACGGGTGCTCTGTCGTATCGTCGCACAGCATAGTATAGGACGTTCTCGCAAAGATTAGAATTGTACATCGAAGAGATGGTGGGAAACGAATCTATAGAAAAATCCTGTGTCCCCGTCGATTTAGTCGTCGAGCTCGAAGAGAAACGATCCTCGACTCGTTGGCATCAAATAGAGATCACACAGTTTCACATCGTGGCCACGACAACGCAACATACCTATGCATTCAGGTACGAGCGCTTAGATTCGACTCAATGGGAGAGAGAAACAACCAAACGCGTAAACGTTCCCCCTTTTTTTCCTTTTTTACATGGTGTTGTAAACCGGACTGCTGTGTCTAGGCCTGACCTGCAGCCTGGCAAGAGGATGCGTCCTGCCGTGCTGTTGCTGCTTCTTACTAGCTGCCACAACACCAGCCGATGGGACTGGTGGCCTGCCAGGTGCTTCCGGCGCTTCATTGAACAGAGGAGCAGATGAATGATTGTTAATCATGATCGGCGCAGATCTCCTACTATATTCTACACCAATTTTCGACTTGTTGCTGTGTTGTGAGTCCATCGACTCCCAATCCTTGTCTTTGTGCACACGCAGCTGGATCTCCGAGGACTTCCTGGACTCGGGCTTCACCTCGTACTTGCCAACCAAAACTCTCACCGACCTGTCTTCCAAGTTGTCCTGAGTAGCCGTCATCGAGTCGACGCTCGACTTCTCTTTCTCTTTGATCTCGGACGGGGCTTGAATCTTCGATTCGTTGTGGGGAATCACCGGTGAGGAGGGCAAACTTCTGATCTTCGCGTCCCTTTTCGGCCGGCAGACCGTAATTGGCGAGTCGTTCTCGAAGCTGTTCTCCGGACTCTTTTCCGGCTTCGTCGACTTTGCCTCGAATTCCTTCTTGAGATTCTTTACGATACCGGAGGTACTTCGTGGACACTCGGTGTCCGGCGAGTCGTCTACCGACAGACAACGTTTGTTAAATATAGACTTGTTGCTCAGGTTCTCCAAGACCATCTTGTGTTGCTTCACCGAAAGACACTGAGTAGTGTTGACCACGCACGGGCTGGATGTTTCGCTCTCTGACCTGCAAGATCTCAAGGATAGGGGTAATTCCGAGTCCGAAGAGAGAGAGGATGGCGCCGGAGCGCTCGTCGATAGTCTTCCAACTTGACGAATCGACGCTGGTGAGATGTCTATTCCTCTGACAGGACTTGGAGAATTTCTAGCAGGATCTACCTTCAAACCGTGTTCCTGGCTAGGCGAGGAATCCCTCCTTCGTGGCGTTGGCGACGCGGTATGGTGAAGAAGTACCGGATTGTACGATTCTTCCTCAACCGGTAATCTGTCTTTCTCTTCCGTGTCGGAATTTTGCGTGCACACGCGTTTCACCGTCCCTGAGCTGGTGTTCTCCTCGAGCTTTTGCTTGGTACGTTTCACCGTGCCTGGGTGCCAAGGTATCTCCTCCTTGTCGTAAGGGAAGAGGCCACTGGATCCGAGCAGATCCGAAGGCCGCATGTCGTACGAGCCCCAAGAACTGTTCCTCGACGGTAACGTGGCCCAGGAGCTGTGCACCGAATTGTTGTCGAGAACTACGGCACTATCGTAACTGCTCCAAGAGCTCTGTCGGCTCGGAGAGTCTCTCGTAACCGGCTCGCCTTGCCTTTCTTCACGATCGAACACTCGGTCAACGTGCGTACTAAACGGATCTCCGTCCTTCTTGGTCTTTCGCGTTAACGTACCAGGATACACTGTCGTCGTTGTCGTTGTCGTTGTCGTGGTCGTCGTGGTCGTCGTGGTCGTCGTGGTCGTCGCGATACACTCACTCTCCGCACTCACTTCTCTGTTAGTCTTAGCGTTACTACACGAATTGGTACATGTTGCATCGGACGATGATGCAGTCCAGACTAGACATTCACTATTATTACCGACTTCCGTTCTCTTGCTTTGTTTCTCGCCGGGATCCCACACGCTTTGCTTCACTGCCACCGTAGACGAAGCTTCCGACGTAGGCTTCTGCATACCGAGTCCATTCTCGTTCAGTTCAGAGATCGGACTCTGCGGCAACGGTTTTCCGCCGTCTGAATCAGAACTCGGAGAAGATGGCTTGCTGCTGACTGCTTCGAATTGATTCGTTAGGTTCAGCACCAATCCTTTCCTCCTTTGACCCTGCTGCGTTTCTAACTTGCTAATCCGGTTCTTCACGGTCGGAGTGTCTGGCGAGGGACCCGGTAGGTGGACGATTTTGTTTTGAGATACGCTGTAGGATTGACCGTTGCCGCATGGCATCAAAACGTTTCGAGCTTCTTGCGACATACTGGTCTTCTGGTTGCTGGAACGTAGCAGATCTTCCCTGGTCACTTCCGCGCTTCCTGTCTTATCGATGCTTTCGAGGGACTGCGAAAGAGGAACTAAAAGGGAACGGAAACAGATCGAGTTCGAGATTACAATATAAACATAACTATAAAAATAGCATGCCAAATTTAATAAAATGGAATTAAACGAGTAGCAAACGTACCAGAAGGCAACATGGTTTCGCTAATTTTCACATTCGGCGACCAACTTTTCGGCCTCTGGCTGGTCTTTTTTAATTCAAAGCCCGATACAGTTTGCAAATCATTGTCCACGTTGCCAGTCTTTTCCTCTTTCTTCGACTGATCTTTCGTCGACGTAGGAGACTTCAAGTTCGTATCCGACTTGGACCTCTGAAGCTTCTCTTTGTTTTTCATCGCGTCCAGTATACCCTGATAGGTCTCCAGTTGCAGCAGGAAGCTGTTGTTAGGTTTGATGCAGTTCCGTTTCTCTTTCACGTGCTTCCAGGCTTGAGAGAAGTCCCAATTATACGCTTTCATCGCGTACGCGATCACTACCGAGGCAGATCTTGACACCCCCATTTTACAGTGCACCAACACTTTCGAACCTTCTTTCTTTGCCTTCGTGATGTATTTGAACGTATCGTCCCAGTGCTTCAGCAGATCGGTCTTTTCGTCGTCATACACGCGTACGTTCAAATACGTGAACATCCCGGGGAAGAAGTTGTCGATCTCTCGAGTCACGTTCAGGATATGCCTGACACTGGATAGTAAAGAATTTTTAATACAGGAAAGATTATTCAGAGATAATTGTGAATTATTATGAATCTGCTGTACGCAGCCAAACTTGTTCTCGGCGATTCGATAACAATGGAACGAATATTTGTACGAGATAAATCGTTATTACGATATATACGAATTTAAAGTTACTCTACTATAATTGCAAAGATGAAGTCGTTCTCGAGTAAACAGCGCAAGCTTAAATGGACAGAATGGTCAACTGCAAATCGGATAAAGCTAAAAGGACGGAAGGATCTCGAGTAACAGGAGGAAAAGGGACTCACCCATTCTTCTGGAGCTCCTCCAAGTTGCTTGCGTTCCACTCGCTTCCTAGATAAACGTGGTCAAATATTTCAGTCGGCGCGTCCATCTGACCCAGAATGGTGAGCATCTCCTGATCGATGAATGGCTTAAACTCCCCGAGATCCATGTCGAGGTCTTCCTCGAGACGACCTCGAATGTACTTCGAGGTTACCTCGTCGAGGTCCACGGACATCATGATCTCCTTCAACGTCGATCGGATCACGCGCTCAGTCTCGTCCCTTTCTCTGGGTCTGTCGTCAACGAATACGTATTTAGAAACGAAAAAGGCCAAAATGTCCGAAACAAAATGCGCATTACGGTGTTTCACGGATAAAAGAGATCTTCACTCGGGGGTACCACTTTTTTTTTTTTTTTTTTTTTTTTTTTTTTTTTTTTTTTTTTTTTTTTTTTTTTTTTTTTTTTTTTTTTTTTTTTTTTTTTTTTTTTTTTTTTTTAGTCGAGCCGAAAAAAATATGATATGATAATTTGCTTTAACATAAGCAGTCAGTATGGCGTAAATAAAGTAACCAGAGATGGTAATTAACGAACTCACTTGGTGCGTACGCTGTCCGGCGACGGTGGTCTTCGAGATTCCAGGTTGTCCATAGTATGCCACTCGTTAAGACACGAGCGATCGCTCTCGATTCGTTGCTCATAGTAACTGACCCAGTCGTGTGACAGCCCACCCAGGAAGTAGTTCTGTTCGCGTGCCTTACTCGACACTTTGTGCAACGTCTGCAAGGCCGACCTGTACAAAAGTTGCATGAAAATTTCAAATTATTATAATCGCTTGCTATCCTTCCGCGAGTTTGAGCATTTTAAAGATGGCCTCCTTATTTGGGAAAGCTTTGATCACTTAGATGCTGTCAGAAAGTCAGAAAACTCGATGGAACGTTTCATAGCGGTAAGATCGAGGGATTCTCGCGTCTCTTATCGTTGATCGAAAATAACATTCCAACACGGTAATCGCGAAAGGTTTATACATGCATTCCCTCAAAGAGGTGAAAGAGAAGTCATCGTCAACTTTTCGGTGACGAAGCAAAGCTTAGACCGAATGGTCAAAGAGAATTACTTATCTCGAACGCAAACCGCTTCCGCTTCCAGGCAACAGCAAATACATACTTGGTTGTCTTTCCTTTCTCAGTGGTTCGGGATCGTTATATTCGGGATATTATACAAAGAAATTAGTTTTTCGTATCACGACTCGTATGATTTTACTTCGATACAGTGGAATATTTCGCGTCAGCTTCGATCTATAACTGGATTCCATTTATGCGTTTTTACACTTTCTACGCTGTAACTTTTAAATTACGATTATTACATTTTCGAGCAATCGGCCGTAAAGAAGATCGTGTTTTAACGATTACATATATTATTCAGAGCTCTGTACGTTCGTATCGGCGATTGCATTCCCGTTCCACGGACGTCGCTGGAAAATACCGACGCTTTAAACGGATAGACGTGGTAATATGTTTCGCGGTTAAGATAGTAACCGATAAAATTACAACAGTGTGTTCCTATCAAGTCATTAATACGGAAACCGTATCAACCAGATGATATATAAAAGCTTCGCAGTATCAAAGATACGCGCTATAAAGTTACTCGGTGCGCAAAGTTTCAGGCGAAACAAAGGAACATTGTTCAATAAGAGCAGCCATTATATCAACTGTTTCGTAATATTTGATATCGATATCGATTTGGCCCCGGCAGAGTAAAGCTAACAGGTAACTTCCCTTTCCATCTCTTTTTATCTCTCCCTTCTCCTTCTTTTCCGCCTTTATTCTTTTTCCCCATCTTCGGCGTAATTCCAGATTGATCTCGCGCGACTGATTATCGATATTTTCTCGCAAATATCGCAAAAGATCCTTTCGTTTCTCCTTTGAACGATGAATCGGAGACTCCTGGAGTCTCGGATCGAACTCAGTCTCGGTTAAACGGATGACAAAATTGGCGGTGTATCGTTGGATGACGGTATCCAGTCAAAGAGAGATCTATCTGTGAACGTTTCTACTCGAACAGCAGTCCGGTTTTTGCATTGAAAACGTAACAACGCGCAAATGACAAATGTTCGCAACGATGTCTGGCTACCTTGATAAATGACAAAATTTTGTGATCGCTCATCGTGATCGTTCGATCGTAGGTCGAGGGGAGCAGAAAAATATCGTACGAAGAGAGAACGTTTCTTCTTCTTGCCTCTTACACGATTCCAGTTGATCGTTTAAATATCGCTTAAAGTTCGAAGGTTGTCGTTTGTAAACTTTCGACAAGTTTCGATCGTCAGTGGCGATCAAAGTTGACATATTAATGGCCGCCGATATTAGATGCATTTACATACTTTATCTTTTTATCCTCGCCTTAATCGCAGCGAATTGCGGTTTTTTTTCTTTTTTTGTTTTTTTTTTTTTTTTCTTTTTTCTTTTTTCTTTTTTAAAGGAATAATATAAAGTTTCTACTTTAAGGTTCGCGCGAAATGTCGAGGAGTGCCAACGTTTGATGGATTTTCCAATAGTCGATCGCAGAATGAAATCTCTACGCATCTTATAAGATAAATAAATATATATATATACATATTTATTTTTCTTTAAGAATCGCGACGATCCACGTAACTTAACAAATCTCTCAACATAAGTTTTCATCGAGTCGAGCTCTTCTTAACCTAAGATATATGGCAAATGTTAAATCCGTATTTGTAACAGCCTGGAATAAATACGAATGTTGGCGAGTTTAGCGAAAGCAATGTTTATTAAAAGAGAAGCAACGTATAAACATTCGCACGCTTAAGCAGTAGGAAAATTTCGATCTACTCGAATCTATCGAATCTACTAAATAACAGTATACCATCAAACTCCAAATCTTTCGTCATAAAATTTCATCGCGGATAAAATTCTTTGAACCGATACTAAGTCGATCCTTTACGACTGCAGCTGAACTTTACCAGAGTCAGAATGCGATTTGGTTTTCTTTGCCAGCATTCTCGCTATAGGTTCGCGCGTTTCTCACGCCCGTCAATGAAACGACGAAAGGAAATACCGGCTGGTCGGAAGTTGCCGTGAAAATCCAAGTCATAACGTTCCGAGGATCCAGATATCTAGGAAGAGCGCACGCACCGTACCCAAGAAGATCGTATTGTGAATTTACGAACCTCGCTCCTTAGGAAACCTAGGAAACCGCTAACGACAGATTAGCCGCGATAAACGGCGCAAGACGGACGATCGCATCGTTTCTCTACGATAAAGATAACCAACCAGTTGGCTGTGGTTAAGCGTCCAACGATTCGATTTGTTTGCACCTGACGGCGTGTGCATGCGTATGTTTCCTCCTTCATCCTTGTTGTCCTTCCATCTAATTTATTTCGAGCTAGAGTAACCGCTGCGTAACTGCTTTTACGTCCTCGTTCGTTCGTTATCTACCAACTTCTATTTACATTTCCATCTCTGTACTATTGTACGTAGGCCGTTTACGTACGATAAAACTTGAACAATGTGCGTAACATTCCTCGAGTTTCATATACGTAAACAAACAACATGCTTCTATAATTAATTGGGAAAAAATCACCTTTGCCCAATCACCTTACCTTTCACCCAAAATTACTTTGTCTCGAAGTGTTCTCGCCTTATTTTCGATCATTTCCAAAAGCGTAGTACGTAATAAGCGTTTATGTAATAATCAGAGGAAAGTCGAAGAAATGTATCAAAGCGAAGCCGAGGTAATAAGGAAACCGAAGCTGAAGAAATCCTCTCACGATTCACAAGCCCGGAACGAATGTTGCAAGATATTTAAGAATCGTGACGTAACTTGGTGATCTGTTATTCGGTATAAACTAACTTCTTAGGCAACTGTGAGGTAACTTTTCGAACAATCAGCAGTTTTTTGACGAACGAAACGACCGCCTCGAGCGGCGTGGTTTATGCCTAATCGACAGGAATTCATCGCGGTTCGCTTCGATCTTCCAACGATCGAAGCTTGCTTGTAAAATGTTGGAAATCCCGCGCTCCCTAAATATCCAACACCGAGATTACGTAAAAGTTTTACACGTAAAAATTATCGCTCTACGTTACAACGGGGAGGTATCGTACGTAAATTTATAATATTTATCAATGCGATAGTTGGTTATGAAGGTAACAATAGCTCTTATTAACTCCTTCGTTTGAAAAATACTTAATACTTTCTCGCGTCATTACGTCGAGTATCGTCCCAACGGTGAAAGCGATCGATAACGCAGAAAATCCGCGGTACCTACGTTTGGTAGACGTTTCTGCTCGTACAGCCCCAAGGGAACGTGGCCTTAAAAATCTTAGTATCGAGCGTTTCGTAACTGTTACGACGTTGCGTGCGAACCGAGATCGTAGGGTCTGCGAAGCAGATGAATCAACGGATCAACTTCAAGTTAGAATATCATCCAGAAAAACGCGAGTTTCGTGCCTCGTTGTACGTAGAATTAAATTTAGACACCACGAGGTACGCTTAAGAGGCAGTTTATTTTTATCGGTATCTAGAGATAGCATACGATACGCTTGGATCTCGTCGAGTAAGTGTAGAGACCTTTCCCTTCCACTTCTTGCACGGTGATTAGATAAAACCGTTTCCGGCTTTTTTACGCTTCCGACGCGAACCATGCCAAGATCGTCGGAGGTCTGGTCGATTTAACTCGTTCCTCGCCCTGTCAATCGAGAACAAGCCTTCGCATGGTTTTGCGTAACTGACAACAGTGACAACGATCCTCGACGACGAGGACGGTAAGCGTATTTATAATTAAACATTTTACGTAACGCGTTCACATTTAACCGGTACCGATTCTGTCGATAGCCTGGTTCAGCTTGGCCGATGCCAATTGCGGCTTTCGAGAACAGAATCTTTCTTCTGCACAGAAATTCTACGCGTCTTACGCTTACGCTGCAAAGATAAAGATGGAACGCAGACATTGATAGATCGTCGTATTAATGCGATAGAAATAGAGAAACGCTATTTATACAGAGATATTTCTATCGCGAAGTAACATGAATTTAGGCTTGTGGCTTATGATCGAAACGATAAGGTACGGCAAAACATATTTATGTTTACCGATAGTGCAATTAAGAATCCTCGAGTCATCGAATTTTCTATTCGCCGATACTGGTTAAAAAACTTACGAATGCTTTACACGTTGGTATCGTTCGACGTCCACGCGTTCACGTTCGGGTAAACGTAGCGTAAAAAGCACGACGAATCACGGACGATCGATTAATTGCAAGTGGACGTTCTGTCGGTTTGCGCAACAAGCGAGGACGATAGCACGGCAGGGACTGAGACTCGAGGCGTAGCATCGTAATTATAATGTGTCGCGTCATCGGGTGATCCTAAATGGAACGGCCGATGAAGCAAGCAATGACGATTCGATTGCTCGACCACGAATCCAACCCGATGTCGTCGCCGTCCATCCGTTATGCGGTTAATTGATCGGAGACGACGAGAATCGACGAGAGTCGACGAGAATTCAACTTACTGCGAACCTGTTAACGCTGACTAAGGAAATGGACTTGAATATATTTATAGAACCGTCTTTCGATCCCTTTCCACGTCTCCACAGATAGTTTGATCAAATTCTTAGAGAATCGTTTTGGCGAACGTAGTGCTCCCGCACGGTTTGACAATTTTATTCCAAGTACCGACAACCGAATGCTACTATTTGCATAATTATAAAGCTAGTTACAACTAAGAACGGGTGAAAGCGTTTTAGAAGCAACACTGTTTTATCGTAGAAGAATTGTTTCCACAACGAAGCAGACCGTTAGATGGGCAATTAGTTAGAGCAGGGTATCTTAGTTGCGGATAAGTGAGAGTGTTTTATCGTATCGGCTAGATGCATGCTGTTTTCGCGATTAAAGCTTTAATCGCGCATAATTTCTTGGATACGTCCAATGTTAAATAAGAATAATCTCTACATGATATATTCCATGCACTTTTTCCAACGATCAATTTTTTCATACCACATCTGCAACGTAATCGTTACTGCTGTAATTTAAAAATTACTCAAACGTTGCTTTTACAGTTTCGTAATGTTATTCCCTTGGTATCTATGATAATTTAATATTATTCTTCTTCGTAATTTTATCTCGTTCGAAACCCACTGATACCCGTGTCTAATCTATCGTACGTCCGATACGTCCGCGTTTCACGTATCGGCGTTATTTTACTAAGAAGAAAAAAGAAAACAAAATTTCGAGACAGAAGGCGATAATCGCAAAAAGATCGGTGCACCGAGCCCGAGAAGAACGTCTTGTTACACGCGCATATTTTCCTGGGCGAATTCCCGGCTGGCCAGCTGCCAGATCAACGGAGAAGAAAGAGAAAGAGCAGCATAAAACGGATCGGCGTACGAAAGGACAAAGAATATCGGAGCAACGGCACATGCTGAATCGCGTTCACGCCGAAATGCCCGAGACATAATAGTCCAGTGGAATAAAAATAATAAATCTGAGCGGGTCACGCGCTGCCTGAAACTTCTTATTCGGAAATGCACTCGAGACTTGAGCGATGCAATTGCGGTTACCCTTCCGAGCTTCCTGTATTCGGATATTTACGCCTTTCCGCTCGAATTAACGCTTTACAACACCGTGTGTATTACGGTAAGATTGGCCACGTGCAAATTTTCGTTTCTACCGTTGATACCTAATAGAAGAAACATTCATCTCAAGGGTAAAAAGAATTCGACCCTGGAGAGATAAAAAATTAACCGACTTATCTGAAACGCTTGTTATAATACAGCTATCTACGATCCACCGAAGCCAGTACTACCGTGCTACTCGAGTTAAACAACACGTCGCATGCCACATTCGTTGCCATCGATGTACACGCTGTACGTTCATTACAGAAACATCGTTCATCCCGCCGCATCTCGCTAACGCATCGCCAATGCGTGTTCCCTGGCTACATTCCTTCGCGGAAATCCAACAATGACAGGAAACCCGACGGAGTTCCGCAAGGGCTCTTACCTAGCGGCTTCCAGGACGTCGGCGAGGATCTTGCTTCTTCTGCGGTTTCCAAAGACCCAGAGGATCAAAGGCAAAACAAAGAGAGCCGCCACGTAAACGGAACCACGCGTCACCATGTTTCCTCTCAGGCTGATGTCCGGCCTTGTGAGTTATTCTCGTCAAGGTCATCGGACCGCCCCGGTTAAAGAGTCCATTGCCCCTTTTCGGACTAGTTCCAACGGCTTTGTTCCGACATTGATTAGCTCGATTCCAGGTAAATCCAAGCTACCCGTTCTGTCTAACTAACAGTCGGCATTAGGAACGAAAGAGCGATCCTCTCTCTTTATATCGACCCGTCTCTTCCTCGAACTCGGTCGAATCAACCAACTTCCGGCTCCAGCGTCTTACTCGCTTTCCTAACCTCCGAACGCTCCTCTTCGAATCAACTATAATCTTGCATTGAACTGATTCTAGATAAAAACTAGAAGCTTTCACAGCCGGCTTTTATGCTTAGAACTATCCCAAGCTACCGATTATAAAATCGTGTCCAGCGCAAATTACGTCGCCTACTGTGTCTTTCGTCGATCTCGCGTGCGTACGTAATACAAACGGATTTCCCGTCGCGCATAAATGAAGCTCGTAATATCTGTTCAAAGAGTATTCTGTGGTTGAAAATAGAAGAAATGCTTGTCAAAACATAGCCGGGAAACTTCCGAATATCCGGTGTTTGTTGGGAAGACCACGAGCAGTCAGAGAAACCAGACGTCTATAGCTCGAGGATCAACAGACGCTGAGAGTCTAAATTTCGACGAGTTTTTCTTAGCACGGCCACGTTCCGTCGACTGGCGGAACAAGCTCCGATCGAATCGTAGGATCTGGCAAATCAGAATAGTATGCGTAGGACAGGCTTTGCCGAGTGGTGGGGTCGTGACAAACGACCGACTCCAGCCATATTTAGAGTGTCGATGTGTCGGCGGTTTTTCTTTTTTTTTCTTTTTTTTTTCTTTTCTTTTTTTTTTTTTTTTTTTTTTTTTTTTTTTTTTTTTTTTCGCGTGTTCGAAACAGACCAGTCTCATCAACAACGCGCAACAACGCCAGTACCGGAAACCGGAGAAAGGAGCATAATCTCTCGTCGCGGAAAAGAAAGTGGATCTTGACCTGGGCGAAGTTTTACAAGTCCACTGGTTGGAAACTTTTGGGCGCGTGGGTCGCAGTCTTTTACAATTCGAGGAATCGTCGCACAGATCGTTGTTCTTGTTATCGACGCTTCTTAAGAAATCGGGATTTTACGCTCATTTCGCGGACAAGTTTCTCGAAAGTATTTCTATACGCGTGCTACAGAATCGCCACGGGGCTGTTGGATCCGCATTTTTAGTTTACCTGTTTCGCACGTTTATTTCTATTACTCGAATAATCATTTTTTTCAAATGTTACGTTCGAACAGCGGCCAAGAATTTGCCATTTCATATTTATCGGATAATTCGATCGAACAACAATAATCTCCGATAAGTCGTTCGCTATCGTCGAAGAAACAATGGAAGTCCGTTTGACGAGGCAGATGCACCTCACGATGCACCAGAGGACGCACCTGCGACTATGCTTTTCGTTTGTGCAATCTTCGAAGCGAAGGTGAGTCATTTTAGAAGCACGCATACGGTATATGGACTTATTCAACCTGTGACCACCAGCGTTGATACTAACAATGGCTGAATTATGAGAAACGCGCTCAATCTACCATCTTCTCTTCGATTTAATCTACGACGGACGTCTGAGAGGCATTCCAACATTTTGTAATTTAATTATCGTTCCTTGAAAAAGGAAAGTTTTGCTCGCCGATGCATATCGCGTAAGCGTGTTAAACTTTGTTTTGTTCGTGGCTTGACCTTGGACTAGTTCTTTTTGGATGTGTTTTGTCGGTCAATGGATCTAGGAACCGCGATGCTGAACAACGAACAAAAATCTTGGTCGATTTGAAAAATCGCGATGAAAGAATTAATTCATCGCCTTTGAGATTCCTACACGATCGTTTCTAGTTTCAGAGAGACCCATGTAGCTCTACTCTTATTTAATTTCGTACTTTTAAGAACAATAACTGATCGAAATTCCTAACTAAGGAGAGTTCATACCATACAGATTAGCTGTCTATAAGTTGCAGGTCCGAAGTTTTACGTTTATGATCTAAGACTGTTTTACGTAAGACTGGAGACGTAAATAAATAAATAAAGCGTTAACAAGCGAGACCGGTGGGTTGTTAAATTTTTGCTCAGAGTCGTTCATGAAATTCATAATTTATGAGCAAGCGAGGTTGATAATTATTTTGTAATCCTTCTTAGAAATCTGTGCATGCATAATGCCCGGGCAACGAACAATCATCAGGTGCGATCATAAAATACGTGGAACGGGGGAAAATCATAAAGCACGTTGTTTCGTGTTCCGATCGTCGAAGAAAATTCGTCGTAGCATCGTAAGGAGGCTATAGAGTAATTCGACCGAGTTTCAAAGCGTTGCCGGACTCGTTCTTCGTGTTTCGCAGCGCGAGAAGTTTACGGGCGCGTCGCAAAAGTGGAACAATCCCGACCAGAAATAATCGTGCCGGCCCGTTGCTAAAAGAACCGTGAAAGTCGCCAGCGATCGGCTTCTCCGCTGTTGCCGATCGTCACTTTACAATGGGTAACGGGTCGCTGAGCTTTCGCGTATCGCGATAACGAGAGACGATCGAGCGTGGTTATCGAAAGTGAAGCCGCGCGTTCGGAATATGTACATACGTGTATCACATTGTCTCGAATTGTTTCGAATCGTGTCGAATCGTTTACAATGGTGGAAAGCATCGAAACCACTTAACTCAAAGGTGATGGAACTTTTTTCCAATATTGTCGTACTTTTCCTTTGTTTCAGATCTAGACCGAATGTGTTACGGTTCTTAATTACCGATGGCTATTTAAAAAAAAAAAAAAAAAACCTAACGATCCCAAATTAAGATCCAAAAGTTAAGTAAAATAAAATTAGATAACTTGTAATTATTTTTCTGAAAAAAAAAATAGACATATTTAGTACGTATTGTGTCTTAAATGAACATGCAACGTGTACTGGCGCAATTCTATACTTTTAGGACTGATAGTTGTTATCTTAATCGCATATAATTTATAGTTATAAAGGATTAAATAGCCGAGTAAAGCGTCCATCGAGAAGAAGGTCCATCAGCAGCGACGAAACACACCGTCCGATCGCCTCGGCATGGCATGGCTATTCTCCCGGATCATCCGATGTAATGATCCGCGAATGGATCTAGATCATGACAACGCGGCTTACGAGCGGTTATTCCGCGAAGCAGAACGAGCTGCGTGCACGACTCCTCGTGTTATAACCCTCCAACCTGTTCTATGTCGTAGTCACAACAGTGAAAGGAATAGAAGCGATTATAGCGTGACATGCGCGTTATTGCACACGGGGCCGCGGCGAGAACAGCCGGTGACATCAACAATGCCTGTAGCCGCTGCATTAACTACCGTCGATAACGATCTACCCCGAGTCTCTCTACCGTCGAGGCAAACGCTGTACACACTTTTCTCACCGGTCGTAACAAACCTGAGGATCGTCCGCTAGTGATTTAAAATTTAATCACTCGGTTACTCCCCATTCACGTTTCTATAGCGATACTCGTCACATCGAAATCATTGCTCGTGCCGATTTTATCGGGAACGAAAGAGATCTACCGTACGAATAAATTTACCAACGTTCGTTGCTTCTTTCTTCTCGAAACGAAAACCTCGATCGTTAAAAAGTATTCCCTGCGTCAACAGGCCTGTAACAGATTTGCGTTTTTAACGAATAGAATACGAAAATTTATCCGACAAGAATCTATACAATAGGTTATTGTTAAACACAACGACACGATCAATCGTCCGCACAGCTAGACTATACAATCGATATTTCAATTGAAACGCGGCAAACAATGAAACGGAAGTAATCATAACAGGATGATGCTTTAGCAGCGCATCGGGCGCAGCGGAAGAAAAACGTCACGATCGTTCGTCGTCATAGTTCAGCCACATACATAGCGATTGATACTCGTACAGGCAAAAGAATCCTCTCGATTAACAGAGTTCACGTGGAAAAGCAAAATGCGTATGGGCGCGCACATCGTATTTGATATATTAGATTTGCGACATTGATCGTTGAATCGTTGAATATCGTACCGTACACGATATTTGGTATTTAACCCTGGATAACCGAGCTACTTGCGAGTAACGTTATTACTAATGTCGCGATTGTCATTTTTACGAAACGTTAGTGAAATATTATCCAAACGCTCGTATATAGCATAGATATTTTAAGTGTAGAAACATCGTGTGTTCCTTGCGTATTTAACTTGCATAAACATCCACAGTCTATTAATCAGAGCTGGTATACGCATATAGAGTAGGTACACGCATATACCTATGTGCGTAGTAGACATAGACCACTATAACGTTCACAGGAGGATGGACGAGCGCGAGTTGGCCGTGGTTGGCAGAGCCAGCCGATGGGCGTCGATCAACGACGATCCATTGTGCCGATCCGTTTTCATCAGCTGTCATTATCACTGGCTCGGTTCTGTATTATTCTGATAATACGACGTACAGCAACCTGTTGTTATCCATTGACGTCCGCCGCTTTGATAGGCGGAACCAGTTTCGAAAGCTGTTGCCGATTCACGCCCACCGAACGGTCTCCGATAAAAATCGTTCCTCTCGGTATCGCGCCTGATCGTGACACTGTCGTTTCACCGAGCCAACAAAAATGCTCGTTCGACTTATTTTTTATTTCTGAATGGTAGCGTAAACCAATTCGGCTCTATCGACGCTTTCTTGATAATTCTCTGATAATTCCATGGTTAGGAAAATTTCTAACAGAGAATTCGGTTAACGGGCTAATCAAACTGCGTTTGCACGATTCGAAGTTCGTTCGCGCAATTTCTAATTGCAGGACAACGTCTGCGCGGATCAACGCGATATCTCCGACAAACAAATTCCGACCATCTTCCTCTGGTGCATCTCGGCTCGAGCGACACGACCAGCAGTTTCCAGGATGAAATTAGTTTCCATATTTTTTCCATGAGCGGGAAAGTGGCGTGGTTCGTACGCTCGCCGCCAAGAGGTATTCGGTACGTGGCGTACAGTGGTGTACACAGGGACAGACACCGCGATTTCTCTGACAAAAAGTGAAAACGGCCACCAGAGATCGGTGAACGCCACGCAGTACGAACGAGTCTCTCGCGATGACGTAAAAAGGAGACTCTGACGAAAGTTGCGTCTCGCGATATCACGCTGGTCGTCGAACCTATATAATCGAATCGGCAGAGAAGCAACAACGAAAGGCTCGGCCGAAGCTATGAAATCTCAGGTCCGACCAGACCATCGACGATATCTAGTAGATGGAGTATCGCTGGATCTTATTAGCGATGGAATCAAGTATGCATACGTGCGTGCATTGCAAGTAGCCTCGCGTTTATCTAGAAAGTTTCGAATAACTTGCGAATAGTTTGAAAAGAAGAAACAATGACTTTAAGCAGGCTCGAACCTGCTTCGGATAAGAGAATTCTTCCCGGGTATCGCGAAGGAAAATATTTGTATCGCAACTGACTCGCATTAATAACTATCCATCTATATCGAAGTTGATCCCATCACTGGATCTTATCGTGGAACCAGGTGTCATTTCGTTGTAACGTCATCCGGCTGGAAACCGGTTCGAGACTCGCCAAGGTTCATTGATTCTTCGCTAATCCGAGAAGCTCTTCCTGCTCTGATTAAAAAGAGGATTCGGAAAGGGAAAGAAGAAAGTGGAGAAATAGTCGCGTTAATAAGTCGAGATACGGTATAAAGAAGTCGAAGGATGAGAGCCGTAATCGAAATCGACGCTTATGGTTAATGAGAATCGAAGGTGGAACGTTTTACATGCCCGAGAAAGAGGAACACACTTATCTCTGGACAGTCACCACGCCCAAACCTGTTAGCGGCGACCTGGAAACCGGCAAACTCGACATCTTTTATGCGCTGGCAGAATAAAAACCGGACTAAGGGTAAGCCCTCTCGGAGAAGTGGCTACCTGGATGCTGAACGATGAATAACGTTGCAGGAAACGCGCGAGATTTTCACGGCAATTTATGTACTCGATTCGCGAACCGTCTGTTACACGGTTACGCTGTTACGCTGATATTTATTAATTGGCGCATAGTTTGCCAGCCTGTTAATTCGAATTAGTCGAGAATGATAAATACTGCGAGATTAAGAAGAAGATTAAGAAAGACTTGGATCTATAGCTCCATAGCTCCAGAGCTCTATAGCTCTATAGCTCTATAGCTCTATAGCTCTATAGCTCTATAGCTCTTGGGAGTTGATAGTGAAATATTTCTCACGTATCTTTTGCCAAGTGCATGATTTTTTACACGCACATTAACGATAATAGGTTTAGAGCTATAAATGACAAATTTTCTTTCTACAGGAGGTATACGGTTGCTTTCGACAAAAGGTAATGCCAACGTTTACTGAGATAAAACCGTGCTTTTTCGCGGTACAGGGCTTAAACGCCGACAATATTTCATTTCTTTTTTCATTTACTTTCTTTAGAATATCTCACCGGGCTCTTGTGACTTGATCGCGTCATCTTAACATCGTTGAATACATTACTCTAATAATCGCGTGTAAAATATCGTAAACGATATCGCAAGTCTAATACAATGAAACTGTATTCCACAGCTACATCGTTATATTTATCCCAAAGGTTAAAATTAGCAGACGTTAGGCCATACCTAAATAGATTCTTTTCTTTTACCGTTTCCTCTTCGATGCCAATAAAAACGAGGAAACTAACTTGTTCTAATTACGATGCTTATCCTGTATAATAAGCAACAGGATCGTTAATAGTATCTAATAAAATTTCATACCATGTTTGCATTTTGTTTAACGATCCAAGTAATTAGCCAACAATTTTCTACTCGTTTAGAGTCATTGCTAATTACAGCCGCCATCGATCGTCGATAGAATTAAAGAAAAACTTGATAAGAGACTAGACATTATGGGCCAAAACGAAGGAGAAAAAACGCCAAGATCGTACAGAATAGTTCTAATCGTAAAATTAAGCAAAAGCAAACTGGTTATCCTGCGGATAACTGTTAAAAGAAACTAGGCCGTCGTATTGGCGATCGTTTTGAAGGATACTCCGCAAAATGTAAAATATATATTTATTGTAATACGTAATAAAAGTAAGTAATCAATCCATGGTGAATATAATAAGACGATATTTATGAACTAGAGATTAAATTTATGAAATAACATACATTCGTTTACTGGATAAAGAATACTTAAGTTAATCGAATGCTTAAATAATGCTTGAATAAATTGATAAAAAGAAAAAAAAAAAAAAAAAAAAAAAAAAAAAAACTGGCACTAATCCTCTGTATCTAAACTAAACCACAATTATCTATCACGAGGAGTATTGCGAAACAGATAAAGCGCTGTTCTTACAATCTTTCTTTCTTCCTTCCTTTATTCTATAGTAAACGGTATTCCTTTCGCAGACGAATAATTATATTTAATAATCTAGAGATCCAGAAGATCTAAAGCGCCGATAAAGCTCGAATTACATTTAATGCAAACTGAAATTTAATTAACCGCGATAAAAATGTAATTGAGGTCTACTTCGCGTTCGTTGAGAATTTTTACCAAGGCTTGGGATTTGCGTATGAATCGAATCTCAGGTAGAGTTAATTCAAATTTGTTCTGTTGGTTCGATGAACTTGCTCGTGACAGAAATGACACAAATGACAAAAATAACGCGTTGTACGTTGATTCGTTGAAATTTCGGAAATTTCTTCGAAAGAATCTTAAGAATTCGAATTATCTTGTAATTTCAAGTTATATTTCCTCTATTGAAACGTGCTTTCGAAAATTATCGAAAAATATACTAAAAAGTATCAGACTCGTGTATACAACAATGACGATCTGAACAACCTTTTTCTTCTTCCTTCTCTACCTTCATGCTCCGAAGAATCCCTCCTTTCTCCGTCGACAATCTCGCGTTTGATTCGCGATACATTCGAAGCTCGAAATTCCTCGACGAAGCAACACTTTCTTTCTGTGCTGTCGCTTCGTTTATTCATCGATTATCTAACGTACAGATACGAACTATGCAGCATTGTGAATCAACGTGCAGCAGCGATAGCACAGTGAAAGTATACGGGCTAAGAAAACCATAAGTCACCTGCCTTCGAGTTCGACAAGCCTCCTCCTTCACGATCGTTAATTACTTATGTAAATACCATCGCAAGGTGCGATAATTATTTATCCCTCGTTGATGTTGAATACGCCTCTCCGTTCGACGTGTCTTCTTCTTGCGAAACGATCTAATGATATAATTTATGAAAATTTTAGGCGTAAAGAACATCGAGTCTCGATTCTAACTTCTCCTCTTCAGCGACAGGATTATGCAGTGTTATGCGCATTAATTAATATTCCTTGCCTATTATTATCTATTATTGGACCGGTTAGCAGCTCGTTCGTGATTTCTGTGTCAAGTCGTAGCGCCATGCCGAAGAAAATCGATGAGAACATCTTGGAAAGAGATCGACGCGTCCTATCGGGCGGTATATCCCTGGTCAATCACAGTATATCTCTTACCGTTATTTGAATATCAATTTGAACGAGACTATGACGTTTCGACCATAAACCGTGCTCGCTACGATAACTCGATAGGATGCAGAATGGTAGTGGAGGACGTATGCGACCGATATACATAGACAGACAACCGGCGTATTAAATCTTCTTTCGACCGATCTATTCTTCGATTCCTTGTCGATCCTTTTTTAAAAATAGCTCTGAACATGGCAAATTATACCGTATTCCACATATTCCATATATTTCAATATGTTTACAAATCTGACAAAGATTTGATTTATAACGGCGGTATATACTGCTGATATATAGCGACTGATTAGTTAAACATTGAAATGCACGATATGTCAATGAAAACTCACCGCAAATAACCGAACAGAGATCAAGTGGTTTGCTAACTTTCGTTTATCTTGTTTATGCAGACGATGTAACGATCGTCGATTTGTTTGATCGCATGGTTTTTCGATTATCTGTTCGAGCAAGATTGACTTGTTGCTAGAACTCGTTAAATATATTGACTCTTTAAATCTGTGTGACGAAGAACTTCTCGGAGAAACATGACCCGTGGGAGAAAGTGTTAGAATTTGTCAGGCAAGTGTCTCATCAGCAGAGAACTTTCCTTATGAGTGAGTGGAAATTATTGTCCCAGGATGAAACTATACTTTTACGATCCAATGTCCCTCCGATTCCTACTTCTTTTCGTTACAATTCAACAATTTTCTCATTCGTTTGTTTCATTTTTTAATCCTAATAAAAACTGATAAATTTTCGTTCGTTGTTAAAATTCTATCGAAAACGTTCGATCGAACGAGTTGCTACTACTAATAATAACGTTACGCTCGATAAAACAGAGTCGAAAGTTAAAGCAGAGCGTAATGTCTGTAGTAATCGGGGTGAGAAGAACGCGAGTAATTTCGGGGTTGCAAAGTAGAATTATACAAAGTGACCACGCGACGCAGCGCGCCCATAAATGGCGCGGCCGGTGGTCCATGGTCGCGAGCAACCCCACCACGATGATGGTCGGGTCCAACGAGGCTTCTCCAAAAATAGGACGACGACAACATCAACGACGATAGACCGACGGAGTTCCCGGTGCCGTGACGAACTTCACACCGTCCGTTTCCCGACAATAGACGCCACGAAGGTTGTTGCAACTTGTCAATGACACTTTATCGTGTCCACCCGAAGACAACTTACGTTTCAAATCAACGTGTTCTATACCATCGAAAACTAAAAGCCCTTACGTTCAAAACGGTTCGTCGTTCTAAAGTTTGCAGCATGAACTTTAATATCGTTGACTTTATTACACTGTCGCATAGCGATATAGCTTAAAACTCAAAGATTATTGCTTGGAAATTGTAAAACAAAATAGACTCGTTCATCGGTAAATGATCGAATTATGGGTAATTTTCCGTCTCGAACTTTCATTTCCTGAAAATTTATTTTTCCCGGTCATTGTTTATAGCGAAACAATCGAGAGAAGAAGAGAATTCACGTGGGCAGAGCAAGCTTGTTTTCACCCGCGCTGAAAAATCCGCGAACGGAAGAGGTTGGGCAGGTAAGAAAGTTCCTCTTCGTCCAGTCCTGCATAAAACAATTGCGATACCGACCAATTAAGCCACGGCCCACGCTTCATTTTTCTTTCCATTCAGTTTGATCCTCTTCCGCGTCGATAGCATCTCGGTTGCGCTTCGATTCTTCTCTTCCAGCCTCCTGTCTCCGTTGACAAACGATTTTTCTTCGCCCAGATTCTGCGATCTATTCTAACAATAGGCATTTAACCGTTATAAAGCTTCGCAAACATTTTACACTATTTTTTCTGTTTTCCTTCTTCAATGACGGATTGTACCGTTAGAAATACCATTGGAGTAATTTTGTATTGAATTTTTATCAAACTGGCATTATCATTTCCGTTTAGTTGTAAAAGCATCCATAATCGAGTTGCCAAGTCTACAAGGTAATTCTTTTCCATTAAAGTAACTTCGATCGAATCTTAATTTCTTTACTAAATTCCTAGTAACCCATTGCCTGATATTGATTTAGGCGATATAATCTTCGTGGTAACTCTGTAGTTTAACTTTGATCTTGAATCAAATCCACAAGGCTGTAGTATAAAAGTATGAACAGTTCGGCACAATTATTATTCTGTGTGTACATGCTACGATATAAATTTGAGGCTTCGTCGGAAAAGTTTATCTTCGTACGACAGTGAACAGTAGGAATACAACAGGAATACAGTAGGAATATCGAAAAATACTAAAAATGCAAAACCGTACGTTCCGTGGGTTGCTTGATAATTATGGATCGTACGATCTTAACTGTAGCCTGTAGCTATACAACGATTGACTAAAATTACGATAAGATATAAAGCGCAAAAAAAAAAAAGAAAAAAAAGATCTGGTTGACAAAAATAGGAAATTCGTCGGAATAATCGAACAATTTTCTCAGCTCTCACGGCTTAATTTACAGTTCCGTGAAAACGTTCACTCTCTTTTTGAATGTGAACCGTGTTAATACGAATGGGTTTCTGGGCAAGAAAAAAGCGAAAGACACGTCTGCATGTGCAACAGGACTGCGCTTATTATTAGTTTCATTTAGAACATCGATCGCAGCCCGTTCCTACGTGGGTCGAACCCTTTCATACGTTCTATCGACTGACCCTATATGTCTTCCGTGGGTGTCGTGTCGTGTCGTGCCGTGTCTCGGACCATCCCGTTGTAATTATACGAGGTTATTTATTAGTCACGGCTATTAGGTATACCGCGATGAGACCATTTCTCTTCAACCGAATCGTTTATTTTCGAAACGGCGCGTGCAACTTTTCGATCGAATTAAACATTCTTACGATTTCAATGAGAAATTCGCGAAGCTATTCGTAACCACGACGAAACGGTCATTGCCAACGTGGTAGGATATAACTGCTAATAATAATAACGATCGTTCAACTGCAAGATGAAGGAATCGTTTTTTATTATTTCGCTATTTTAAAAAACGGTTTAAGACCACGTTTTTGTAATCACGGAGCATGAGCTGTAAAATATCGAAAAACTCGACTCACCACATCGCCTGTACCGATACTGGCTTGAAGATGTGCTGCGAACCGCAGACGCTGACGCTGAAGCCTCTGCAACGGAAAAAGAGAAAAAGAATCAGAACGCGTGCCTTCGGGAAGCATCGAGGGTCACGCCATTCACCTTATACAGGATGGTCAGCCGATCGTATCGACGAGCTATTTTATTGCCAGCCGAAGCGGGCCAACTTCTCCGTTCTACGAAACTCGCTGGCTATTTTCGAGCAAGCTCGGTTGGTTACAGGTAACCCTCGCGCTTTGGAAACACGGTTTTCCTACACTGTAAACGTTTCGGAAAATTGCCGATGCACTGATAAAGTAAGAAACTTTGGGCAAAATCGATAGAAGATAAGAAAATCTTCCAAGTCCTATGTTTAATCCTGTTTAGTCCTGTAAAATTGTCGACGAAGATGTATTACTACTACTCTTTATTAGGTGAAAAAAAAAAAAAATCGGGACATTTTCTTCATTACGCGGTACGCAATAGTTCCTACGTTTCGTACCGAGACTTTGTTCGAACCTTTCAGGGACGTTCTACTTACAGAAGCAGGTGCTAGGAATCGTTTTTATATGATTCAGGTATCGTCCAGAAACGTAAGAGCCAAAAGTTGTCCCCCGCGTTGTGGTAAAGCCTTCGAGAATAAAATGTATTCTGTTCGTGGTACGATAGGATGAAAATATTTCGCAACAGAACGAAAACTATTAAGACAAGAAAACTCGTAATATCGTTAAAAAAAAAAGAAAAAAAAAGAAAAAAGAAAAAAAAGAAAGAAAGAAGTGGAAAGGTTAGCATCTTAATAAATTCAGACGTCAATTATCTTTCTGCGCTACAGGATTAAATATCGTTAGAATTTCAAATATAAAATTTGCAATTACACAATTATATATAGTATCTTTCTCTCTACTAATCAATTTATTCGTTAAACCTGCGAAATGTAACTGTACGCAGCCTTGGTTTCAATTGTTAGCTCTCCGCTATTAATTGCCACTAATTATTAGCTTTATAAAATATAATTCATAACCAATTCGATTCATATACGGTCGTTCATAAAATCGTACACTGCAAAAACGAGTTTTCTAGTTTGGTAAATCACAACATTCAGAGCGCGATAGAAGCCAAATTACACGTTCGAATACTTTCAAGGAGTGGTAACACAGACAAAGAGCGTTTTTAGAGTGAAAGGGCTTCTAAAGTTAGCCGTAGGTTGCTGCATGAGTATCCTAAAGCGGCGTACAATTTGCTCGTTACGTAGCTCGCAATGATTATGAAAGATTAACAAAGAGTCAGATATAATTCCGAGGTCACGTATCGTAGATCGAAGCGAGCGTGGAGTATTAAACAGGGCACAACGGAACGGATCTCTGTCGCGTAAAAATAACTTTCGTATTAAAGTTGCTGCCATTTCCGGGGAATATCGCGTATCTATTTCTAAAAACGAACCAATGCAACCAACTAAGAACGCGTTGCTTTCCGGATATGCCCGTACTACGTACAAACTAGACTTTTATCTCGCAGAGAAACGGACGACATGCTACAAGATAGAGCGATAAATCAGTTAACTCGTCCTCGGATTAAAACCGAGCACGATACGTCGCACGAAAAGATCACCTTTCACTGTCCAAACATAACAACGCAAGCTTTTTCACTCGCTCGTACCGTCTACTCCTTCCGATTGTAACTTTAAAATACTGTTTATTGCTACTCTAAAACGACTTCCGTCACGACAGCTCCGAGTCTCGATTTCCAAGTTGTAATCGTGGTCACGCGGTCGAGCAAACTCTCAACTCGAAATTACAAGGGTAACGCAATTCCCCTCTTGCATCGTGTTACGACACGCGTTACACACATCCAACATAACCGTTAATTACGCATTATGTAAAGAGCGGAGAGATTCGTGCAAAATCGGTGACCGCGCGAACGTCACGCCGCCGCGTCGCTTTATTCCGACCAGAGGCGCAAGTTCTCGATCGACGTTTCCGGGAAACCCATGTCGATTCCGCGATCAGCTTTCCCCGAGGAAACGGTACTGGTTCGTCATTACGGCCACGCACGCCGCTAAGAACGATACACCGAATTAACTTTACGGCTCGACGGGACACTCGTTCTTCGTTCGTTTTGACCACTTTGACCACTTTCACCACTTGGTGAATGTCAATTGTAAAAAAAATTATCGGTCGAAAATGTATCGATAGAAAGACATATTGCTTCGAACGAGGGAATGTCAGTCTATGCAGTCGTCTGTGCAATATTAAAGGATATTTGACAACCAACGATATGTGACATTTCAACCTAAGCGAATTTTGTTAATATTATAGCCAATATTACCAAATATCGTAAGCAATGATATTTTAATTTTAAACAATAATCTTTTCAAGCGGTATAAGTTGTTCATTCAATCTTATGAATTTTTTGTTTCTTATTCGGCAAGTACTTTGAAACGCAGCCGTCGACGCTGTATATTTTTGCGAGACCTTTAACGTTACTTTTACCGTTTCTTAACTCGTACGATATCCGTTGCGATCGACGTTTTTAAAAAAGTCCTTCGCAATTACCTTTGAAACTTCGCGCGCGATATAAGGTAATTGCTTAAATTCTTCGTCCAACGACTGTTTTCTCGATTAGAAATTAATGGAAAAAGGATTTATCGAACCACGTGCAATTAAAGAAAAAAAGGAGGAAAAAGACTGCCGCGACGGCGGAACGTTCATAGAAAAGGGGGAAAGAAGGAACGGAGAAAAAGATGATACAAAAATGATCCACGACGCAGGAACGCGAGCTGACCAGTACTTGTGCTCATTTTCTTTTCGTTCTCGATCCTTTTCTGGCGAACGGCCGCCTCTTTATCGCTAATTTGCCGCGAATTGCTCGCGTGATTCACTGTCTCAAACCGTTTAGATTCGTTCTTGTGTAGGCGAACCGACTATATAGCATACTCGAGCAAAAGAAACAGGGAGCAAACGAGAAGAAATTTGTCATCGTTAGTGGCTTTTGTTTCACCGAACGAACATGCTACGACGATGGTAAATTCCAAACTCCATACACTTTGATCGTGAACATTTACTTTTACTTGATTAGTTTCCCAGCGAGTTAATAATTCTGGGTATAATTACACACGTATATAACGATATATATGGCAAAAAGTAAAATTATATAATTATAATTATCGGTCACGAGGGGTGGGTGTTCTTGTAATCGAAGATTTGTTATGTCCCGTCGGTTTGTTGGTTAGTAGTCAAGTAGAGTGAGAGTGAAAAATACAAAGTCGGAACGATATAAAGATGATCTCGCGTAATTGGAATTCGTTCGAACGTAGTTGCGTTTGGTATGATTTTCGGCAAGAGCATCCTGGCAGTCGTCGAGATCACGAAACCAACGAACTCTCGAAAATGGCTCGGCGGTCGTGGAGCACGACCTTCCATCGTGACCTTGGTGCTCACCTGTCAAGCACCTTGCTGCTCTAACACGGCTTACGGTAACGCGCTCCATTTCCCTACAGCCGACGTACGTACGTATGAGTCTCGTGCAAAAGAGAGCGGTGCTGACCTTCGCGTTCACCTTTCCGCTCCGCGGTAGCTCGAGCGGTGCGTTCGTTTCTCGATCCACGGCCCGATGTACCGTTTCGAGCCGCGGTTTATTCGCCTAATTACCGAGAGTTCGCATACGGCCGCATGCCACGCTAATGACTCACTGCCTGAGCTGAAAGGAACCGGACACTCGTACACGTATCCTATGCAGTAACGCGCAAAAGTCTTCAATAGTTTAACAAAATGATACGTTTTGTCTTTTTACGAGTAAATAAGAAATACCTGTGTGTCGATATGTCTGCGTTATTGCGTTAACCTAATTGCCAAGTTGAAACGGCAAACGATATCGTTACTACGTGACAGGGACGACGATTAGTAATAGAAAGAACGCGGTTCCTATAACGTTTACCAACTTCTAGATATTTGGACGATGTACGTAACTATGAATAACGGCAGATGAAAATATTTTCTAAAAGAACGATCGGTTTCCTCGCCATTGCAAGATGACTTTTGTACTATACCGCATAAACGGGTACGTACACAAATGCATGAACACGCGTGAGACGAGCGGAGTACGACCGGTTAGAAAGTGGTCGGCTCACCGATCGGATACCTTATTGGCAGATTTTAGCGAGATCGAAAATCTCTGTTACGCATGGCAAGGCAAGCTTTTAATTGCGGATTAAGCTGGCGCAGCGGCGGCGCGGCGTCGAGTGATTTGTCCGCGCGCGGCTACGTCGCGTTTTTATTCGACGCGGAATAGAGGAATATCGAGCTGGAGGAGAAAGTACGGAACTATCTGCCGGCTGGAGCAAAAATCTGATAACCTGTAAAATCCGGCGTACTTTCGCCGTGCCTCCAACGAATCGAGAATGAGGGAAACCTACGCAAAGCCGTGTAAAACAGGCTATACACATACAAAACAGAATAACATCATATACCGCATGCGCTTACTTCTGTAGCTAATTGAAAACATTCAGTAGCAATTTCTTTCCGTCGTATCGACGTGCCTGTCAATCAACTATCGGATTTATTTTATTCCCAAGAGTTTATTTTCTTCGTTTCCTATCGTCTGGTTGTCTTTTACGTATTCCTATCATGCCGATACGTAATGCGTTTTTAAACTTCGGTCCGTTAAATATCGATGCGATCAAAAAAGACTAGTCATTTTGAACTTTGATCGAATAAATTTATTTAAATTTCGCGTTGTAATTTATCGTGTAACTCGCGTGTGTATGTGCGTGTGATTCGTTTAAACGAAAGCTAGGTAGGAGGAATGTATCGCGATGATTGGACGATAAAGTAGCAAGCAACGGACAGGAAGATAGCAAGAGATACAGGGATCGGTTAAATTCGAAAATAGCCAACATACCCGTCGCCGTCGAGAGTAATGGCAGTGTCGGCCAGAACCCGAAGTACAAGACCAACGGTCGCCCTAGCGTGACAATCGATACCAAGAAGGCAGCTCTCCTCCGCATCCTGCCTCCCAGTACAGGATACTACGACCAGGTATCTCGTCCTTCCTGGATGCACCGACTCCAGTTTCACCGCCTGAAATCAGAACGAACGGTTTCCCGTTACGAACGTCCGATTAAACTTCCGGTCAAGCAAACTCCCAACTGAAAAGAACGATTGAACTTTGTCTTTTTTATCGTCGATTCTCAAATATTTCGTAAAATTCTGTTTCGTATATGATTCTTTGGTAGCGAAATTAGGCCCAACGAAGAGTAAAGGGGAAACAGAAATAAAAATGTTGCGGGATTCTGATCGGACCTCGTACACTCGACCAGAGATCGCAATCGCAAAATGGCGTTTCGCGAAACAGAGGTTTCCTGCAGGTTAACGACATCGCGAAGTGCGGTTGCACAACCGTAACGTTCCCAACCGTTTCCGCTTCGCCACTGTTTCCTGCTTCTATCGATATCGATATTAAACCCGACGTCTATTACCACTCTCTCTTTCTTTGTACGAGCTGCGACTGATAGCGACTATAATTTCGTTGCAACAAGAGAAGAGAAACGGAAAAGTAATAACTGCGTGTCGAGATTTCTAAGAAATTCCTTGGGAACGTGGTATTAGTTACGACGGATCAAATATTGTACAGAATATCACGCGTTTGGTGTCTTGATGTTTCTGTTCGGTTAATAAGTTAATTTGTCATAAACTATACGTACTTGAATCGATAAGTACAGGCGAAACCTACTTAATTATAAATCGTAATAATTTTACATTGTATATTGTGACGAATATTACTCTAAACGGAAAGTTAATTTCTATTTAAAATGGGTAGAAAAATTGAATTATAATATTTTAAATCGATAGCTTCGGATATTAAGTAAACTGTTATTTATTAAGATATTAAGCAAATGTTTACTTAATAACCGAATAAATTTACCGAGTTAAATTCAAAGACCGAACATAGGAAAACGCATAGAACTAACGAATATTTTACTCGGCTCGTTGTTTGAATGGAAATCAAGATCCGAACGAAGAGGAGGCGTTGAAATATTTTTTCACTCGATAAAATGCATCAGTAAATATTCACGAATGGTAAAGTGCATGCATCGCGAACATAATACCGATTTGACGGTCGATGTTAGCTCTGCACATCCACTATAATTCGTTTCTATTTAAACAATTATATCGGATTTACAGTCGACTTACAAACGATATTTCGATTTTTAGAATTGCGTTCCCTATAGCTCTCCTTTTCTTTATTTTTTTTTCTTTTCTTTTTTTCTTTTTTTTTTTTAATAACACGCAGTCTAGGTTACATAACGCGTAAGACCTTTTGGGTCAGTCCATTAATTCGTTCTAATTAAACTAAACGAAGCGACGAAACGTAAAGAATCTCCGGGTACGGTACAACAACCAACAACCCATAGCACTCTTTTTCTCATGAGCGTATAAATTTCTCGCTCTACGAGCGTTACAGTAATTTGTTTTTATTTCTCCTTCGAACAAGTTCAGCTTGCAATTTGCCAATACGACAGGTGTGTTTGCGGTGATAAAATAAAATATTTCATTCCTATAGTTACTGCAACCGTAACCAAATGTCTCGATTCTATCGCGAAGCTGTTAAAATTCAGAATTTAGTGGATAAACGCGCTGATAAATATTGATCGTACGTCGACAGTTTCGCTTGATACTAGACCCACAAACCTTTTTTACTTTATTCTATCATCTTTACTTTACCACGCTTCGACCAACGTTTTGATAATAATTAGACACGCAACATCAGAGACATACCACGCATAGATGGCAATTTTTAGCAAAAAGAAAGGGAATTTTAAAGGGAAGCAAATTTGTAATGCAGTTGATTCGACTTGCTATTTCAAAGAAAACAATACGAGATAGGATTCTGCCGTGTAACAATATGGAATTAACGGTATCGTTAAAAAAAATTGACGTTCGATCGCTGTGCAGGCTGCATCTAGAAGTATGGAAAAAGTAAAGTCACTTTCGAGCGAAGCCGAGACAGGCAAGAAACCAGTGCAGCGTCAGGAAATCACGGTAAGAACATCCTGGTAGGATGTTTTGCTTTTTCGTTTTCCTTTTGTTATTCAAGTTACTACGAACCGTAACTGTTTCTGAGAAGCCACGAAACAGTCACTTTTCCTAGTCTTTAGGAAGTTTAATAGTCTACATTCCGTTATATTATTTCACAACCTCAACAAAAGTTATAATTACCATACACCATAAAACAAACTAGATAAAATAGATGGAAACAAAGTAAGCAAAGATTTACGATTCGGCGCAATTTACCTTTTCTCACGAAATTGAGCTTAAAGTACCGAGAACGTAGGTATACTCCTATTCCTAGTGAAACTACAACAATTAACTGCTTGAAATATCTAATATCTAATTATGCAGATATCCTGGTATATGTACTTTGTTGTATTGTTATATCGTTATATCGCACGAAACGCTATTCTACAAGCGGCAGAAAATAATTAAAGTAAAACAATCCGACCGATGTTGCTTCTTTATAACAATGTCCAGCAAACTGTAGCCGACAAGCATCTAACCGGATGATCTTGCACGAGAAAGCGAGTAAAGCGTAAAAATAAACAAATTTTTTCGTTATCGGTGAAATTTTCAAGGAAATATAACTCGCGATACGAAGCTGTTGACTGTACATTTTACGTGGTGGCGCGTTCAATTGCCGGGACATTGCACTTCCGGGCCCAGTAATTATCCACACTTAACCCTGTTAAACGGTTAATTAGGCAACCCGCGTCTTCTTATGGGACAACATCAGCGGCCATGACTATTTCCTTCCGCGATGCGTTTAGCTGCCAAAGTTTTGTAACGCGTGTTTAGCGAATAAAATCGCTCGGTAAAGGTAATTAACCACCGAGTCTGACTCGACGTTGTCTTTCGTTCCAGCCGCTACGTCACGGCATCCGGAAATTAACATCGAACGACGATCATACGAGAGTTCGAGTCTAAAAACTTTAGAAACTCGAATTAGAGATATTTTTATCCAGTCGAACGCGAATTAATCCGTGGAGAAGTTTGTTTCCTTTTGTTCGAGTCATATATGGAAAAATATACAAAAACAGTAGAGTCAAATCAGCTGTACAATTTTGCATACTTTCGTAAATTATCAAATGACAGATGCGAAACTATAAGTACACAGTTCTCGTACGATTTCTCCGCTATGTGTTTGACAGAGATCAAAGACCTTGTAGCGACAAGGTGGTATCCAAACGCAGGTAACGCATTCTCGGTGGAAAATATTTTACCGAAGACGATGGAACGGTACGTTGGCGCCGGAAGAGGTAATGGCCGAGTGTTTCGCAAACACGCACGAGCCCTTTTGTCGCGCGTACCTGAGAGCAAGATATGGAAAAAGG
Source organism: Bombus difficillimus (assembly GCA_014737525.1). Lineage (NCBI taxonomy): Eukaryota > Metazoa > Arthropoda > Insecta > Hymenoptera > Apidae > Bombus > Bombus difficillimus. Next base: position 1,676,603 of record JACXIT010000214.1, read on the forward strand.
CCAGAACGCGTCCGAGTGGCTGGCAAACGCGACCTTGGATAACTCGTCCCGCGTTCATCTCGACTCGCCCTCTTCAAGGACGTACGCGTGACGAAGAACCGAAGATATTCAGTAGGCAGGAGACGCGAGCAGTGGCCGGCACGCAGCGTGCTTTCGAGTGTCGTCTGAGAGCTCGGCAGAAACGTCTGGAGATGTTATCGTCCTCGTATAACTGCAACTCGTGCTCTGCCCGTATCAAACTCTCCCTCTCGATGTCCGACCGCGCGTCTCTCGCTTTCGACGCTGACCAGCTTTAACGCAACCGTCTCTTCCTACTCGCTGCTATACCTTTTCCTTTTTTACGTTCGGAGTCTCGCCAGTTATTAGAGTTAAGCGACTGCAACTTGCTATGCTTTGGGTTTCCACTCGGATATTTTCCTGATTTTCTTACCGAAACGTGTACTCAAGTTCGAAATCGACCGAAATTTATGCTTCCTTTAAATCTCCGATACTATAGATTACAGCCAGGCGCATTCTTAATAAAAAAAAAAAAAAAAAAAAAAAAAAAAAAAAAAAAAAAAGAAACCAGCGAGATATCATCGTTAGAGCGTTTAAACTAAACAAAACATCTAATTGTTGGGCAGCTTCGATCGTTTTATCGGGACATTGTTGGCCGATGAACCGTGACAGTCCGTACGAGCGAGTCTCTCGCAATCTCACATCTAGTATCGCAACGTAGACACGCGTTGTATCCGCTCGGTCTGAGAATTTGCGTTTCAGCTCGTACAGGATAGCAAACTGGGTCGTTGTACCTATGTCGTACGATTATACGCGTAACGCTCGGATAAAAGACGAGAAGAAACGCAATCGCGTAGCTAGTTCGAGATATCGGTCGCGAAAAGAGACACGAGCCAATGCCCAAAGAGCACGCAAATCGCCATCGAAGCTGATTTCTCCAAAACCGATTCAGAGAATACATCGATCTTCGTTTGGCTAGATAACGGTAATCGATAAATTACCGAATATACCGGTTGATACCATTGGTTCACAAATTTCGGTTACACTATATTTTTGTTACATACTTTGTTGTCCGTACACGCGTGCACGTTTGATCGTTTAAAATTTCTTCGCGCAATTTTATTTTTTAATTTAAACGAAGAATAATTGGTAAATATTATCCTAGATCGAAAAAATATTGCGCCAAATACGTAGCAGGAACAATTGTAGGAACACCCTGTGTAAAAGAAATAGCGTTGTCTAGGATCTGTAATTGAAATATCGTACGCCTTGCTACTAAACGCAATTTCACTTTCAATTTCAAGCGCGTCAAGGATTTTGTGCGTCAACTTGAGCAATCCCACCACGCCGTACCTGCCGCTATCTGTGTCTCGCGATCGAAAGAAGGATCTGTTCGAGTTCGAGACGATTCGATCCGACGAAGCCACGAGGATCCCACGAGGATCCCACGAGGATCCCACGAGAAGGAATCGCGAAAGGCCACCGTGAAAGTGTTTCGCGATCGACGATGCCTGTGCTTCGTGAGCGTGCCGTGCCGCCGCCGCGCAGCTGCAGCGTCGTGAAACGAAAGCGAATCGTTGAGAGGCGTCGCGTCGGTTCGGATCATCGAACGGGACCCCGCAGCCAGAAGTCAGGACTAAAAGGTTCCCGATCCGCTGCTTCCCCTCACCGCAGTCGCTCCTTTTTCCCTTTCTATTCGCGATCGATGATAAATTCACACGGTCGCTTCGTTCCATTCTGCGAACCAGTCTTACCATCACCGAACGCTATACGCAACTAACTCTCTTTCTCTTTCTTTGGTTGCGCGAGCGAAATAATACATCGAGAAATGGCCGTACGAGCGAACCAGCTGATACAGTACCGGCCAAAAGCTTGAAAACGCTCCATGACTCTGATCTCGTTCGTACGATGATGAGCTATCTCGTACATTATTATTTTCATCTTCATCGTATAATAAATCATGGTCAATACCTTCGACGCTAGACACTCGCATATTCCTCTTTGAGAAATGTATACGCTGTAGCGTCGATATCGTGTCGCAAACAGCGCTATTGCTTGACACGGTACAGGTGGACGTGGCTCGGTTCGGTAAACAGATCGTGTTGTTAAGCGATCGGTAGAGATAATTGGTCGGAAAAGCCACGATCGCGTTTCGATGTCGACGTCTTTGGTTAGCGATGTGGTTCTCGCGGAAGTTACCACCAGCTTTTGGGAAACGAAAATCGCAGGCGAAAAACACGAGAAATCAGTTTTGTCATAAGTCACCAACGATCGCGACGATGCGCTTAGGCATGCTCGTCCGTTGATCGTTTCGAGACTTTGCTCGCAGGTGTGCTAACGCCATTGTATGTACCGAGAGCGATCCCTGTTGTAACATCGTCGCGGTGAAAGGGTTAGACCTGCCAAAGACGGTGCGTTGTGCTAAAACGTATGACAAAATACATATATTCTTCTATAGAAACGTAGTAATTTAGCTTGCTATACTAGCGATACTAGCGATACTACAAGCATAACGACGAATACGGTACCGAGTAATATGGAGAATAATGTAACCACTAAAAATGAACGTATCGAATTAATAAGTCGCTATAACGGGTAATGAACGTTAGATGGCTCATCTACGATGACGCATACTATACACATGACCTTAAGATAGTGCTACTTTTAATCATCATCCTACCGTTTGTTTTATCGAGAAACAAAATAAGCTGAAGCACATTCTATCCGTAAATCTCGCGCAAGCGGGAAGAACACGCGCCAAGAAATATCAAGAGTTTAAACTCATTCACGCGAAATAACTCGAGCCAAAATGCGTATCTACGAAACAATTTCTTACCCTCTTAGTGGGTAGGAAACGTATGCCGACTGGATCAAAAGGCGGCTCCACTTGATCGAAGCAAGAAACTGCGACCGATTCGAACACGAGCTCCGAAAGTCAGTGAACTTTCTCAGGACGATCCAATTACTTGCGACACGAGAACGAGGCATTCGCGAGTATTGGGGCTCACCGCAGACATCCGTCGGTTTTCAATCGGAGAACAAGAGTAATCGATGCACGCTTCGATCACAAATTTATGCATTCATAATACAGCGACGTCGACTCTATTTCGTTGGATTGTATCGTATTATTCAGCGCATCTATTACCTGTAACTAAACGTTAGTCACGTTACCGTTCGTAACAAGTGTCTGACAATTGTCAGATCAAGTTTAAGTTACTTGTTAACAAATGTAGCGATAATATATTTAATTATCTACCATATATATTAGTATATTCTGTAATTAAAATATAGCATTTTAAAAACCTTTGAAAATCCCTAGTCGTCAATGGAAAGAAGAAAAATGAGAACGGCTAAGAGTGGTAGTTTCGAGATCTATTGTTATTCCGTTGTGTGTGTGCGCGCGCGCGCCCGCGAATGATAAAAGGTGTAGCGAGTTAACTCGTGCCGAACCAGTTTCACGGGTGCAAAACGTCGTGTCGGCCCTTTCGAAAGTGGAGCAAGTTTATCGGATGTCGTGATGGCAGGTTAGCCGTAGCTGTTCCGCGTCACGTTGTCTTTTAACCCAATGTCGCCGTGCTTAATTACGGTTAATTCGTTTTCCACTGGACGACAGGAGGTCTATCCTAACGACGTCTTAACGTTCATTACTATGGTTATTTTCTAAAAAGAAAACAAAAAAAAAAAAAACACTCTCTCTCTAGCGATGAAAGTGACTTACTTTTTATTACTTGGCACACGCTTTCTACGACATAACCTTTGAAAACAAGTTAAATTATAATTTTAATTACCGATTCGATTGTACTTGAAACTATCGATCACGTATTATCTCTTGAAATATTCATATCGGTAAGATGTTTACGAAGAGTTCGAACAAAACGTATCGATCTTCTTTTCAAAGTGCTCGTGAAGTATTCAACGTTTTCTAGCCAGATTCGAAGCTACTTAATATATACTTGGTCTAATGGGTAATTTCTTGGTCGAAAGAGGGCCGTGTGACAGACGAGGTGATTTCTTACACACCACAACTTTGTCCACATCTTGTACGACCAAGAGACATCGAGGTCAACGGATCGGACGCGTCTTTCTCGTCCATAACGTCGCGTCGACTCGGTTACGACAATATCTCTGTACTCTCTGTTAACCTCGATAGAAAGTCGTCGGCCAGAGAATCGTACGTAAAAAGGACAAACTTTCTGGAAAAATCACTCCATTTACTCAATTACGTGTTTTCTGGTATTATTTACGAGCTTGTCCCACTTTTCCACCGTATTTACTAACACCGTTCTTCGTCAAGCGATTTACGTTGAACTCGTGGCTATTAAACGTTTCTCATTTCTTTCTCCCCCACTATTTTTCATTTAATTTCGTGCTGGTACGCTTCAAACCGATAATAATATTCGGCGAACGTATAGAGATAATAAGCATCTAACCAGAATCTTTAGATTTCTTTCGTTCGTTTCTTTCATTGATTAATCTTAATTTTCTGGTATAAAATGAATTGCTTCAACGGTCTGATTGCCAATAGTATCCTATTTTTGAGTCACTTTGTTTTTCCTATCCTATTACGGATTTTTTCGTTGCGATATTCTCGAGAGGTACGATATTTGTTACTGTCAGAGATTTCACTTCTACGAGATCGATACCTTTTTCACGCTTTGCGTTGTGCAATAGGTATTTCACGTCGATGCTCGTCACGTAACGAAAATAGCGAATACATTACGTGAAAATGATGAAAAATGGTTCTGCCGTCAACCAAATTTCTTTCATTTAACTTGCGGGATTTGTGAATGCTCCGTTTTAAAATTATATATCTTATATTTTAAAACTAAATTTATGCAAACAACGGATCGATGGTTGTTCATTATCGCTCGTTTAAAAAAAAAAAAAAAAAAAAAAAAAGTTTGGATCGGATGAGCGATATAATTCGTTAGAAATGGTAACGATACTAAGTTTAATTCTCCTCAAAATCCATTATAGATTTAATCATTTTATCACAAATCACGAAAGATTCTAGTTTAACATTTATCGCAAAACTGCAATTACTAACGTTATGCAACAATCGTAATAAATATTCGTACTACATGTATAATATCTAAACCGTGTTAAACTGAATTGTATGGTATTTGAAAACTCGGAGTAATATATTATCGCTCATAAAGTTCAAAGCAACGTAACTGATAAAATGCTAAACTTCCTTCTCCTATTGTATATAACGGGATGGTTGTCACGTTCTTTTATATATCAATATTCTATGAAAATAATTCCTCGCTGAACTAAAAAAAAAAAGAAACAAAGAAAAAAAAACTAGGTTCCATTTTAACTCGTATACGATGTTTCGTACATGACTCACAATTTTTTGCTCTGCTCTCTCATTACGGAAGAAAAAGTTGTTTCGTTACTTACGTAATTACGATGCATTTTACTTGTGTCAGTGATATCGTTTCCTACTCTCTTCCTCGTTTGATTCAACTTTTATAACGTCTGTTCGTATAACGCGAGTATAACGATTCGTTGAACATTAAATTAAATTTATTTATTTCTTTATAAGCGATATCCCGAAATCGAAGCATTTAACGATAGATAAAACTTTCTGCGCATATAGGAAGATAACCTCGTCCGTAAATATACGTAACATAAATTCACGAGCGTAGCGATCTGATATTCATAGCCAGTAAGTATACGCGAAAATTAATACTCGTCTGTCGCTGGTCGTAGTTTATTTCAAACGCCTCGGTCTCTACATCGTGTAAGCGAAAATTTAAACTATCACTTTTTCTGTTCGTTAGAGATTTTGTTATTAGGCTAGTGACACGATTAGCGCTTAATCCGTCAAAAATTAGGCGGTTTATCACGAAGGAGTTTGTCGAACACGTCCTGCAGAGGATTTGTCGAATCTAGCATCCATTAGAGATACGACTACGGTCACATAGATAAAAGCATTCTAGAAGGAGATAGAAGAATGCTCTTGTTATCATTATTATTACTTACCGTTATGTAATCCTTTAGCATACAATTCGGTTACAAGTCGATCGTTGCCGACGATGTTCTTTAATATCTGTAATATCTGAAGGAGGATCGTGAACAGAAAAAGTCTATACATAAAAGAGTGGAGAGCACAGTGGCGATCCGGTGCATCGGAAAGTTACAGTGAAGCGAACCATTTTCTTGAAGCTATATAAGCAAAGCCGTTACCGTGTTTCGTTGACCTCCGATTACGCGTATGATTTTCTTGATTATGAGAAAAATCAGGTTCATTGTATCGTAGCTATGAAAGCGTATTTGACGATAAATAGCGTTTCCCAGGCTGCTCGTCAAACAAGTAACGGTATTGTGTAACGACTTGCACGTGAGTCGACTGGTAAACGCAAATCATGGTCCGACACGACGGATTAGTTGTTCTAAAATTCGTGCACAGTCCGAAAAATACCAAACCATTAGCCTAACAAAAAAGATCAATCGCATAAGCGACAACGAGAATCAGAAGATACATTTAATAGCTGGAATATATCGTATTGCGTATCAAACCCAAGGGTTCGAAATTGAATAATTTTCAAATTTCATTATCGTGAAATTCTAATATAAATCGTGTATCCTATCGTCGTGTTTATTTGGCTTTTATCGACAGAATAGATTTTGATTTTCGTCATTGCGACACCCGTTCGGTTGATATTTTAGAAAATTTCGAAGAGAAAATGATGTTCCTCGGTAGATGTTAATTATGTGAAAAGAGAATGTTCGGAATTTCGATAGAACCTATATATCGTTCAAGTTAAGACCTCCGATTAAGTTTCTTCGGTTCGTCCAAGAATTGATCAGATTTCCAACGGCAGATTAATTTTGAAAATCATCGTTATCTCCGGTATATATAATTTTCGTCCTAACAAAATGTTACGAAAAACCATCACAAATATTACCACGCTGAAACGATATTACAAATTTGATCGTGCTAGTATATTATTTTAAAGAAAATAAAACAACGACCGAACCAAACGCGATACATATCCGGTGAAAAGGAAACAAACAGACACGGATAAGTGTTATTCCACCGCTAACTGAACGCGCAACCCGTTCTAAAGTAGACTTCTATCTCGAGCTTTACGTACACACGCGTAAACTCGACGGGCTACGACTCGACTAACGAGTTTTTATCAAGCTAATAAGCAGATCGGTGAAACGAACGCCAGTTCTGCGAGATGCGGTCCAGACTGTCCGAGAATGTTCGTTCCAGTTGCACAGGTGTCCTCCGAGATTCCGCGCTGCGTAAAAACCCGAGTAATTATAAGTGGACGAGATACGAGCAGTGTTGCTCGACGACAACGAATGAGCCTACTGGTACGCGGCGGTTTCCATCGGTCAGAGTTTTAACATTTCCTCTTTGTTGCGTTGCAACTTTTCAATCGAACTCATTCTTTCAATTTTGGACTTTGCGCCGTTGAACGCTTCCTGCATGCCTAGAGGAAAGTGGATCGTTGGAATTGTATAACGATTGAAAGAACGAGAGTAGATAGATGATTTTAGCGAAATTTTAAAAGGGATGTTCCACCGATACGGTGGAATATTATTTACAACTTCGAATAAATTATTTAAGCTCCTGCATTATCTTCGTTCAATCAGAAATACGATATAATAATATACAAATAATAGAGTTAATCAACGATAAGGTTTTCAATTCGTTTGAAATTAGTTTTTAATTAGCTATACGTTAACAGACACGTTGATACTTAACAAATCAACGTACTTATTACCGACATCTTATCTCGCATCTGCTCATAAATTACTTTCTACGATTTACCAATTTATCTCTATAGCCATAAAACCGTTATCAACCCCGAAAGCTCTGTACTCTTTCACGATTACCGAAGAAAACTGAGGCTTTCGTCGAAATCGCTGCGTGGATCACCGATTACGCAACGAGGCCGTATTTTTTCTCACGTTAGGCAAGCGCGATTATATCAAGAGCGCCGCGTGCACATTTTGACACGGCTCGGTTGCAAAACCGTGGTGTGGCTTTTGTCAGCGAATGGAATCGCTCGAGTCCGCGGACCAGTTGCTTCGTCGCGAACCGTGACGAACGGGTCTGCGATACCATCGTTTATTTATGTAATCGCGCCGTTTGCGAATTTTCTTCCCTGCTTCGAACCTTTGTCGTCGTCGCTGACCAACGACCTTCCGCGCCTTCGTGCAACAAGTTTCTCTTGCAAAAATCCTTCTAAATCGATATCCATACGGTGAAATATATCGAACGTGTTGTAGAAAAGATTTTGAATGACATTCGCGAATCACACTCCACGTTTCATCTTAGTTCTACCTTTGAATCTTTCTCGAGAATGTGTACAAATCTCGTTAACGATACCTACTAAGCTCGTATCTGCCAAAGTACCGTAATTTAAAACCTAGCATAGAATCGATTTCACGCGTTTCGCGCTCTTATACATTCTTCTCTGGAAACTTATCTGAAAGAGTTCAATGCGAAAACGAGAAACCGCCACCAAGGAGTACCGTAAATCTTGGAAGTGGTCGTCAACATGGGTCTTATCATCGCGTCGAAGTGGGTAACTCGCAGGATCGCCCGGACAGGCCAATTACACCTGCGTTTGCAAATTCACGGCATCCTGTTGGATGCGAAGGTGAACAGGTACCAAAGACACTGAGACCAACAGCTTGTGCGTATACGGTGGCTCGAATGCGTGCGTTCACTTCACGGGACATACCCGGACGTACAGATCAGAAAAACTACTTAAAAGTTACGGTATCGCGTAATAGGCGGACTGGGCTTAATGACCGTTGGCTGGTGTCCAGGCGAAAAGATTCGAAGAAATTCGTTTCACGGGATTTATGTCGGAATAAAACGGCCAACGGTATTGAGACAGGCTACCGTATTTTACCGACATTTTACGTCACCGATTTCCTGGGCAAGCTATTCATTCGGTAGCTACTTTTCGTAGGAACGCGAGAAGAAAAATCGTGTATAAATCTGAAAAATAAAAATGATTTAAGTTTCTTATTAGACTGATCAAAGGCGCTCTCCAAACGTTATCCTATCGTCAGTGATCAATCGGATTAAAGAAGAAAGAAATTAAATATTCTATATTCTGTATTAAGAAACTGTATAATAAGTATATCACGAATAGTCGGAATATTCGTACGACAAACTTACATAAATTTAAATTTGGCAGGAATTAAAAGTGGCAGGAAAGTAGACTTTATTTAAAGGATCCTTTATTCCATCTATGAGATATTTTTGATGCGTGCGATTGAGTGGACTGCGTTATGCGTTATAGGCGATCTCGACGCATCCGACAGTGAAAGAAGGGCGAGAAAAGAGAATTTTCACGAGGCCAGTGCCTTGAAATTGAACAGGGCGCGGCAAGAAGAATCGAACGAGAAGCAAAAAGAAGCAAGAAAGGTGGTGGCCAGAAGCCGGTCGTAAAACCCGTTTTAGCAGAGCTCGAGTGGCGAGATAGCCCAGTTTTGTTCAGAGAGCGTTCGAACATTGAAATTAGACTTGTTGACTTCCGACGAGATGCTTCATCGCGAATAGAAAATCCGTTCGACGAACGAATATAAAATCCGTTTAAAAGAAATAAGTTTCCAATCGGTCAAATAAATACAAGTATCGCGAATCGCGTTTGTATAGCCGATTAGCTATATGGTGATTTTCATCGTAAAGCAAATATAAATTATACGATTTGTTCCGATTCTCCGATAACGTTCCATAGATGTTCCTTTATGGTTCGAAGTAGAATTTTATCGATATTTACTCGTGTCGTTTAATTTTAATTTGTACATTTAATGCCGCGTCTATCATTCAGGAGAATTCCTTTTGTAGCTCTCCTATATAAAAGACTACCATAATTTCGAATGAAATATTTCATTTTCAAAAACATAGATGATTACGGATACAAAATTTTTGCACCGGTGGACAAAAATCCGGAAAATTGGCTTCCTTTCTAACTGCCGCATTATATAATCTTCATCGGTTCCTATCAACCCCTATGGTAACTTGACTTTTGAGACACGACGCGACGTCCAATTTCGTTCAACTCTGTCGCGGTACGTAGTTGATACAGTAGCAAAGAACAAGTTCGGCCGGATCTAAAACACGCTTCTGCGGCTATAAATCGTTCTCCCGTTCAGTGGACGGAACTATCGCGATAAATTATCGTCGCCCACGCGACACTGCTTTTCCGCGGTTTCGTAAGGTCAGCGTTACCGATAAAACCACGTTGACGTCGATATTCCGGACGATCATCTCAGCTCCGGACGAACGCTCCAACGTTGCGTAGGTTCGATCAATTTATCCTGTCGCTACGTCCACTAATGTTACGTGATAAGTAACAGACGAGTACTTTTTGGTCCGTTTCAGTTTATTTTACAAGCTTTTGGTAAAATTAACGTTAACTTTCGATCGATGTTGGCTTATCGAGATTGAAATATGGTTACACGTACATGCGTATATCGTTCTTATCGTACATCTTTAATCTCTGTCTATTGTTACGTCCGGTAACTCTTTACATAAACGAAGAATCCATCCCACGGTCGAGGCGGCCACTAGCTGTGCAAATACAATTAATCGGACCGCGATAATCCTAAGGAGCTATCATAAAATTAAGCATTTGTATTTTACCGTTAGAGCTCTTAATTGTTATAAAATACATTCAAGTCGAGACGTTCCTTGTGGTTATATTGTTCAATCAGGTAAGAAATGGACAAGTCGGCTTTTTTCATTTTCAACGGTCATTTCCACCCGCAAGCGACCGGTGGTGGGGCGACCAAACCCCCGCAATAGTTTTCCTCTGCGACAGTATCGTCACCGAACTCGACTGGTTTGTCAGCCTTAGAGTCAACATCTCTTGACTGGTTTTTCATCCGTTGACCAGTCAATGTCTTGACTGGTTTTTCGTTCATTGATCAGCCATCGGTATTAGTTTACTATTTATACGTCTCTGAGAATAGGTCTGTACGCAAGTCGTCTAACTATTTATATCTACAAAGTTGTTGAAATAAAGTATATATTATAACCTGTTACTTCGGTGTTATAATCAGTCAACCGCCTCTATTATCCTAAACGAAATAGGGAATCGACCAATTCGTGGCGTGGATTGTCGAATCGTAACGAGAATTTACCGCGAGCGATCCAACATCTATCCTTATCCCGTACGAATGTATAATTTATAATTCATAAATGATATCGAATCGATCAAACGCGACACAGGGAACATTATTGTCTTATCGGGAAGGAATTCGTTGTCAAAAGTGAAACGCAACATTCGTGAAATTGACATTGTACGTCAAATGACACGAGCATTGTTTATCGCGAATCCTTGTGACACATTGAAATCATTGCTGACGGCATTCGCCATTAACTAGACGACCTAAAGCAATCTCATCGCCATTCATCCGCGTTTAATTAATTATAGGCAACTCATTCTGCTCGATCAAGACAACGTACTACATATTACGTTACTGTGCGGCTAACGTATATCGATAGAATATGGATAGTTTACATCATCGTGTATATTCACCTGATGTAACCGCGTTGTATTACCATTTAATTACACTAATATAGACCAATAAAAGTATTTCATTTCTCGAAATATACGAGAGAAAATTTATATATATATATATATATATACAGTATACATGTATGTATTTTAGTTAATTGATCCAATTTCACTCAACTACTACGCTATTTCCACCACGTTTATCGAAACGGATACCCAATTTACCAATTTCATGCCGTATTTTTATCTACAAAACATACGCTGAGACCTCTGTAAAAGCGAAAAATTACCTCCGATATTTAAAATTTTCCTTCGCCAACAAAACGAAACGCGATCGATCGAAGCGCGCGTCACCAGGGAAAAATCCCGATTCCAGCGAATAAACGAAAACCAAAAGCGTAGCACAATGCACCGGAAGTGGGCAAGCGAATAGGTTAATGGTCGGCCAGGTCACTGACACTTTCCGCATAAAAGGTTCGACTCGAGGGCAAGTTGTATGCGTGCGTTTAACTGCGAGCGTAAAAAGTAACGGGCCCTGCTGAAAAGCAGCGGACGAAACGACCTGTGGCGAATCATACGTTCCCCTTACCTCGTTGTCCTTGTAGGGACCAGTTTCTCGTCCCGCAACCTCTCGCAGAGGAGTCCCGACAGCTTTAACAAGCGTGAATGCGTGTTCTGTCCAGAATTCTAATACCATATTTCGCTCGTATCCAACGCGTACATTCTGTTCCTATTGTTTGTTTCGTGACCCGTACGTCGATAACTTGGCCAGCTATAGAGAATGTCAAGATCAAATGGTCCTGAGTTCTCTATGCAGCTGAATGGCTACGACCGATCAGCTGATTGTCACGTGGATGTGTTTCTCCGATAGCGGTCGATCTTTTCTTCGATTAGTACTTAGCCAAATAAATAGTAACTCGAAATAACGTATTATTTCAACTAAATTGTCACATTTTTTCTTGTTTTTTTTTTTTTTTAAATAACATGGAACACGACCTATACAAGAGAAATTCAAAATCCTAGTTGAAACTCTGATCTATTTAGGTTAGAGCTTCGTTGGTCATAATAATCTAATTTGCCATTGAGTATGACGATGTAAGACAATAATATACTTCTTTAAATGGAATTCGAAGCAAGTAGCGAAAAGACACGTTTACTGATTTTCTTGAAAAAGTAACCGAAGATATTATATTCCAATTCGTTGGATCAAAAGGTTAAGCTTGAACGTAAATTACTCGATTTGTATAATTCCAAAGAGCGAAAAATTATACATACCTATGGGGCATCGATCTTCGATATTTCAGATTTCGTAAATTATTTAAATTTCAACATCGTCTAACGGCAAACACCATCTTGTCAGTAACGATCGAACCGTTTCTTATTTCAATTTCATTTCGTAGGAGCATCGTGGACCATCGTTATGCAGATCGGAGGTTATTATCGAAACACAACAGACGATCCGCAGAAGTCGCTATTCTGCTCCTCGTCGGCGATGTAACAAGTTCGAACTGGGTCGAGGTTCGTCGAAGCTTATTTTTCTAGAGGCCAGTTTGCATCCCTGCCGAAGTAGACCCGTGTCAAGGACGACGTGAAATTCGTGCTTCTGCACTCGATACAAACCTTTTCGCTTTTTTTTTCTTTTTTTTTTTTTTTTCTCGCATAGTGCTATTGTATTAAAAATACGTAATCTCGTCTGAAGAAAGGAAACTGGTGATCGCTCAATGCACCATGCTCGATCATTTCTTTTAGCTTTTATTTAGAATTCAAGACCGTTTAAACGGTGATAATCGAATTTTTCTTAAAGTGATTACAAAAAGATCGAAGGGGTCGGAAGGTGGGTAGGAGGGCGGGGGGAGAGTTGAAAGAATCGGATGAAACAGAATCTCGAATTCGAAGCTCGACGTATGATCAGACATAGGGTCAACGGCATCGAAGGTTGTCGCTCTAATTCAAAAAGTACTGTCACCGTCGCATTCAACACGCGACACACGCGTGACGACCTGGAATCTTCCACGTGGGATCGGTACGAGTCGCTGGTGTCGTTGGAACTATCGCGAAGTGGGCTAAAGGCGACCCACATGCGCGGGTCGTCGGCGAACGCGACACATTGAGGTCGCGGCCGATGAGAAACGACCGCTTCCGCTCGGCAAACGACTCGAGACGCGTTTGTCGTTTCAAAAGACTTACGCGACCAGTTTCTTATCATCGAGCCAGACTTCCTCGTGCGCGCGCTTCACGAACTGATATCGGCGTTAAAGTCCGTTTCATCGATCTTCGGTGGCGAATGCTTATGTACGTTCAATACGCAAAATGTCACCTTTGTCCATCCCACGTTCCTTGCTTTAATTTATATAATTAAGGACGAAAGAAAAAGATATCGATACTTCTTTGCCGTAAAAGTGAAAATTTGCACATTCGTGGTTTTCGCGTAAAAAGGGCGGAACGGTTACTTATATCGTTTACATTGCTTCCAATTCCGATGAACGTACGTTTATTCGTATTTCAAAACTAACATAAACCGAAGTCGTGTAACCGAAGTCAACATCGGTCGGTCTTTAACTTTCCAATCGCACCGAGGCAGCTACGTTTTTCCGAAACAACGGCGACCACTTTTCATTCCGAACGTAGAAAGCTACGCGTTGGTCAGAGATTTCGCAATCGCCGATCGCTGGTTTGCTCTCGTTAGGATTGGCTGACGTCACGGTGCTATTACCTGTCGGTTGTTCGCACAGGTTCTGGACTTTCTGCAGTGGCGACGTAAACGACACAGTGGAACATGATAATTTTAGACGAGACGCTCGTTTCCAATTTCTCCAATGGAAAATGCGTTCAAAGATACTCGACTGTTAGCACATCTTTGACGAGAGAAATGCTTTTTCTATATTATAAGCAAAAATAGATAAATAATTCGAAAGAAATACGGGTGATGCGAAATTTCGGAAGAATAATATCGAAATTACCGCGAGATGACGTTAACGTGTATGCACGCGGTTCGTCATAGGCCGCGGAATTTTATGCATCTTTTGCTAGATCTAATGAAAACAAAATTTTGCAAAAATGCCTGTATAAGGTACTGAAAATAGAGCATACAAATTCGTTGTAATAATATTTGGTAGATGAAACAAATTTCTATGTAAATTCCCTTCCTTCGGGTATATCTATAAAGACGTAGGAATGCATACAAATGCGCAGTCTAGTCATTAAATTGGAGATAAATGTCAATCGTGAAAATATCTTGCGTCCGTTGACGAGAAACATCGTTGAAATCGCGCGCCAGAACATCTAAGCAAACCTCTGCCGTAAATTTCAAGATCTCGGAATTGGCAGACAATTGGCAGTCTCGAGATATCGATTGCAACGCACGTTTCAAATAAAATAGATTCTATCCTTGAGCTTTTGTCCGCGCAAAATGTCATGGCCGATGCTCGATCGATCGTATGCACATAATCGATGCATGCGAGCCCGTTTTTATTTCTGTTTTTACCTTGCAGCGATTTTTTCATCGTACCGTTGCAAGGAGAATGGCAAAGAATTTGCAATAATGTTTCGAGCAAAAGATACGCGAAACAACTTTCAACGTTACATAAACCGTTGCAGACAAACTATATATACGTATACGCTTGTTCGCGTAATCTACATTACGAATCGTAAGTGTTGGAACGAATGTTACAACCAGATATATATGCTTTGTTCTTGGTAAACTAAAAAAACCATCTCTCGCTATAAAGAAAACTTTCTTCACAACTAAACACGGTTGTATCCTCTGAGATCTCGGAACTCACCATTTTGAGGGTTTCCTCCGGTCTGAGCAGATAAAACATAGATTGCAGGTGCTGTTGAATGTCGCATCCTGCTGCGGAAACCTTTCTCGACGGTCTGGCCCTTTCGTTCGGAGGTAAAACCAAGGCCGCGCCCTTGCCCGCGAAGTAACATTCGCTCAGGCTGTAACAGAAACAAGAAAAAGTCTATTAACATAGAGTGGAAAGTTATGGGCGACGCTTGTGCAACGTAAATGTTTAAGATTTAAAGGACAACTCACGTATTTTAACGTGTTTCGATGCCAATTATTCAAGATATACCGCTTTAATTCGTCTTGGCACTGCAGTTAATTAAAAAGAATTACGCTAAGAATTTACGCTCTTTTTACGCCTAAAAGCTTTCACCTTTCTTCTTTAACTTCTTTCTATAATCACAATATCGTTTAAAAGGAACAGAATTCCAATGTTTACTTTTTTACGATACATATATATATATATATATTTTATATATATTATATAAATTTAATAGTAAAATGCGAGATTTACCGAGTCAGCGATAATATTTTTGCTCGCGGATTTTTCACAATTATTTGCCGAAATAATGCTTGATAAGGGAGCTAGGTTGAAAAACATTTTTGGTAAAAAAAAAAAAAAAAAAAGGTAGTATCACCGTTAGTCGTAAGGAGTACGAAATTTCTATAGCAGGAAAAGCGTTAAAGTTAGCTGGTGCTCGAACATTTGCGAAATCTGTCGCGGAGAGCTACACTCTCGTTGTAAGGAGCATCGTGCGCTCGTCGGACGCACATGGTGTTTCACGCACCTAAGTATAATACGTAGTAGGTAGTAAGTAGTAAGTAGTAAGTAGTAAGTAGTAAGTAAGAAGTAGGAAGTAGTAAGTACACGCGTAAGCTTCCGGTAGCGCACGCGCGTTTACGCTAGTGCCATACAATGGGAAGAGTTTCTCTTTCACGAGGGGTAGCGATTACACGCGTGTAAGTAACCGTAGAAAAGAGAAACCTGAGAATCTATCTTCGGCAATGCGCTCTTCCACGATCTTCGTTATCGAGAGCTGTGACGATTACTTTCACACGATAAGGGACCAGCTGCCGTGACGGAAAGCAATTAGCGACGGCGGCCTTATTAGCAAAACTGGAGCGACTTGATTTCTCTGTAGTGATTTTCGCGCCCCTGATCCTCCCACTTCTGCCACCGCACCGCGCCGCGAATCCCCGCTTTTCCCCACTTTTTCCCACTCCACAACGCTTCTCGATTATTAACCCTCCACGAGATTTTCACGGAACTGAGATTTATCTCGGTGTGAACGCCGAGATCGTGCACCACGCTGGATTTCTAGGTGGAACGTGATAGATGAGAATTTCATGGAAACGACACAGAACGAAACGGACGATGAGAAACCATAATTTACTTCGCGAACGTTAGATTTTTTGAACAGTCATTAACGAACGTGGTCTTTTTGGTTCAAGTGTGGGCAACGTTGGCAACGAGCCTGTCAGAGGAAGATTTATCGCGCGGAATGCGCAACTAATTTTGAAATCAATTATTTTTATGAATCATCCAACCTCGTCTCTCGAACGGGCTGCTGATCGATGCCCCGGGAGGAAAAAGTTACAAGTCGCTTTAACGTTTTAGACTTTCACGGTCATTCGCTTTTCTTACACTTTACATTTTTAGAAACAAGGGAAGAAAATACAATACGATACAACGTAGTCGATTGTGAAAAGCAATAGCAGCATTTTCTTAATAATTCGATGTTATAGCCGATACAGATCAGCTACAAAGCGAACGTAAAGAAATGCATTTTCGTACCCGTTTACGCAAATGCTTGTTGGTAGCCCTGCCTTTTCTTTCGCAGGGGTGTCCTTTCCCGACTTCTCCGTATTGGTGCGCTCTCGAACAACTTTCACGAACGATAGTCAATAGCGCAATAGCCGCCTCGACGAACTATAGAAACATCACCGCCAATCGAAATTCACCAGTTCCGACGGGAACGAATATACCTCAACTTTTCGCAAACGACGAACTTTACGTTGAAAAATCTGTCAAAAACGTTAATATTATCAAACGATCATAAATATAACAATAATTCCTTTTTAACAAATCGAGAAAAAAAAACGTAAATGATCAATTTGATCGTCGAACAGGCCAACTGCGAAACGCTTTTTCAGTGTAAAAACGCGAACAGAATGGAACTCGGGCGCGCGATTAGGGCGAAGAACGATGAGATACTAAAATCATCTCGAGATTCGAACTAGAAACTGCGACGCGTGGGCGCGTCTTCGCCAAGCAGACTTTTGCAGCTCGTATTATTAGCCTTCGAGGAGATTGCACGCTGCTTGTCGCGCGTTTTCGCGCTCGCAAAACCAAAGAATTCATGGAAAAGAGCTTGTACGAGCAGAATCTTTTCTCGTTGTCCCTCGACCAATCTTATCTTGTATATAGGTTCTTTATAAAACGCTATCAAAACGAATGCATCTTATCCCTCTTATGATCGATAACGCGTTCCTTGGAAACGTTACATTATCTTTGAAGGCTTGTAAGAAGCATGTAGCCGGAAGGCAACCGAATTGAAATTGGTTAAAGGGAGTGTTCGACTTGTAACAGACATCGTCTATAGAATCGAATTATTCGAAGCTCGTTAAAACAAGCGTTCCAACAAAATTTACGCGTAAATCACGCGTACAACGTGTTCCTACGTTAGAAAAATGTACGAGTTCGTAGCACATGTACAGTTTATTTCCGTTGCATAGTACGATATTTTTGCACCTTTGCTGACGCTCAAAATATCAAGTGAAACGGTGTGTGTGTGTGTGTGTGTGTGTGTGTGTGTGTGTGTGTATACACACAACTACCACCGTGACTGGATATCGCTGAAACTCGATAACTTTGCGTGAACTCGCGACACCCTGTCGAAGTCTAACTATTAATGCGATTTGAAAGCTCTCTAACTTTTGCACAGAACTTGAGGAATATCGAGAAATATCGGAAAAATATAGCATAACGAATTACGTATCAAGCATTTCATGTTCGAAATTTACCAACATGGAAAAAATTATATCAAGCTCCGTCGAAGCATTGGTACGATATCTGCGTTAAAACTTTCTCTCCGTTTGTCTGGCCTTTGTTTCATTTACATGCAACATTGTTGGCAGAAATAAATGTTCCAGAGAAAGTACCTCTCCGTGTATATATCAACGATATGTATTGATCCGTGAGACGTTGAATTAAAAGTTTCAACAAGATTTCAAAACGGACAAATAAAAAACAGATCCACGCGGTATACTTATTAATTAATACTTTTAACCGTTAAACGCGTTAAAAAAACATTCGACGATATAACACGAGTATAACGACGATCTTCATGACGAATAATACATTCTTCGACTTTATCCAGCCTATCCTACGCCTTAACAGATATGTAGATACAAATGGAGGCAACAGCGATGATGTCATTTGACACGAGTAGCACGACTTTAGGTCGCGCGAAACGTCTCGACAACGCGCCGGTGAATGTGCATCCGAGATCGCATCTGCAATTGTCATCGGTGTGCGACGGGGACCTTTCGAGCAAAATGCAATTCGCATAACCCCGTTAAAGTGTGTCACGTACCGGTACACGTCGCTCAAACATCGGCAAGCCTGATTTTACGCTTGGTTACCGTCATATGAGAGCCTTCCAACGACTCTCCGTTCTCAAAGATTTGTCCAATTGATTTTTTCCCCGCGTGTTACATCGATCAAACGAATTACAATTTCCAGTTCCTTTCTACATCGTTTCGTCATTTTTTTCTCTCATCGTTACTCTGAAGTATTCTTATTGTTACTGATTGGTTAATCAAATATACGAGCGTCTGCTCGTCAACGTGACAAGCTATATCGGTTCTCACCTGTTAAAGCGCAAACAACTCTTTAATCGCAAAGGAACTTCAAACGCAAGCACGACACTTTTCCTTCGATCGTTATAGGTATTATTATTTTGTTGTTTTGCTTTCTATGCGATAGAAAACGAGTAAAATCATTTGTAAGAAAAGCATCGACTACGGAAACAGTTCTGTTTTCTTATCAATATACACAGCTTTTGACGGGCCGCATCCACCGTGATGTGTGCGTAATCGACGCGAACTTCCGTTAAATCGGTTAACGTGCAGACCGGAAACGACAGGCGGCACCGTCGCGTCGCTATTAGAACAAGGTCATTAATGACGTTCGTCACACGTTTTTAAAACACTTGCTAACAAAGAATAGAATTTCCAGGATGAAAAATATCTTAACGTAAAAATGTATACAGCCCGATAGAATAGAATCTATTTCCGACAGAAATACGTACATAGGTGCTACCGCGTTACAAAATGGCAGATCCATAAATAAAGAAATTGCGCACCATCCAAGAAATAGGAAATCTGAACCAAGACTCATTCGTCCCGATTAACTGGTTAAATCGCTTGTTTCTTCCTCTCCTTTTACTTAGTCCACTTTGAACATCAAAAGAGAGTAAAGAAATCTTTTCAAAACCGGTCTTGCAACAAAGTTCAATGGTTCGAGGAGCACCTTGGATTCGCTGCATTCAACGACGCAATTATAACGAGAAAGATACAAATCGGCAACGTAATTCCGTTGGATTGCACGCGGTTTCCCGATGAACCTGACCATACTTTCCGGCCATTGAAGCAATCAGTTCCAGTGACTCGATACGCATGCAGACGCAATTGCGTCCACGCGTCTTGCCGTCCGGCAGAGATTAGAAAAATTGCCGCGGAAACACCACGTATGCTAGCACAGATTACAGAATACGGAAAGTTGCTTTGATAGTTCCGACGAAAATTATTTATCCCTATCTTCGACGATTCCTTATTAAATAAAGAAAATTCCTTCTTCCTTACGCGGCTCGGAAGAATTTGCTATTCGATATATCGTTGCGATCATTGTATTTCTCCGAGTCGAAGCAAGCCGAGACACTCGTTTACAGATGCTTATATACCGAAATTAAGAAACAAATTTTAACAAAAAGTAGAGTCGATCGATTTCTGCTGGAAGTTCGAATCGGTCCGCGCCAACATCGGTGCACTTCCACGCGCGTCAAGAGTCAATCGAACGATCATCGCTTTCACCGCGGCCGTGATCCCCGGTGACGCAACTCGGCGAGCGATGAACGGAAAAAGCGACGTTTAACACGGAGAAAATTGCGTCCCGCGACGAGAAGAAAGAATACGTCCAACGAACCACTGGAACTCGGCCAACTAGAGCGGAAACGATGAACACGACGACCACCGGCGAACGGACGATCGCGGCAACCTTTCAAAGCCTTTCGATTCTCCACATCGAAATGGAGAAAAGCGCGCATCTACCGGGAGGGGGAGGGGGAGAGGATGCGCCAGATAATAAGGGATAATACAAACGTTGGCCTGGTTGGCGATCCTGGGCCAGTTTCTTCCTGAGAACGATCCAACTTTAATCTCGCGCGAAACAGCTGAACAACGAACCGAACGAACCTTCTTTCAATCGTACAGTTGCTGCGAGAGATACAGCGGAATTGTCAAAAATCGATCATCGTCGATGAACTGAAATTCGTAAGTTCCGAGAATCGAAACAAATAATTTGACACGCGTACGAGTAATTAAAAAAGAATTCAGATCTCGTTTAGTTGACTGCGCGGTGACAATTTACAATTGTTACTTTTTTCGTAGAATATTTTCAGAAAATGTGTATATTATACATTCTAGAGACGCTCACGTAATGCGCATAATGTCGTCGTAAAAGAACGTCGTAAAGAAATCTGACATAATTATCAAATAATAAAAAATAACAATTAACGATAAATTCCATATAGTTCTAGATTAAATCAGATTAAATTAATGTTTACTATACCCGTTACCATACGATCTCGCTCTACGTCTGTTTCATCAACTATATATACGCCTACGCGTTTCCTCTCTTCGCGCACCAATCGCAAACAGCGCGACAGATGCCTCAACGTCTCTCTACCTGTTCCGATGATCCCAAGTTTAAATCGCCGACCGAAAGAAGAGGACTTTGGAAAAGGTAAAAGAGCCGGTCGGCAAGATCCGAACAAAAGGCTAAAGCGGCGTTCAATAAGCTTTCATTTGGAAACCTTGGAAAATTGTTACTGGATTATCCGTGTTTGTTATTGCATGTATCATTAGTGCAGCTAATGGATATAATAATGGATAATAACGCGTAGAGAAGTTAGGAAATGAGAAAATAACGAACTGCGCTATTATTGTTTCCTTATAGAAAACGATAATTATGTTAATATCGCTTATTTGCATCCTTCGAAACAAATTATGTTTCCAAACAGATAATTATGAAATATATATATATATATATATGTGTGTGATTAATAATCTTGACTTGCAATATCGATGACTATGATACAACTAATATCGATAGACACGGTAAATGTTAATGAAAATATTTTTTTCTCGATTAGCATACGTAACGCTGGTTTGCTTGCATATTTAAACCGTTTCACAAAAGGGAGGTAGTATATTAATGGCATTCGAAATAAGTTCCAGTCCGATGACATATCGACCCAGTCTGGCGCCAGCTTGTCTAACGCGAAACCAGGAAGCAATGCCATCGATGTTACAACACGCCTTACATGATATTATCCACTTTCTTTCCTTAATTACCCTCCATTTATAAACGTTATATCGTCTGTCTGTCATAATATATACCCTCTGCCGGCTAACTAAGAAAGTGGTTATCGAAATTTGAATAACGATTATTATCACATCGACTGCGAAGCTTCGTGTTGTGTTCCCCGTCTCTAAGCAACACCGCATTGCTGTACGATTCGCCAGAAACGATGATCGACTGCGCGTCCAGACGATGTCGAAATTAGTGAAACTTACAAATGAATACACCTAGGATTAACTTTCGAACGCAACAAATAAACAGCCAGTAAGTACGACAACATTATTGCGCAAGTATCGTATTTCGACCGATGAACCAACTCTCCGCTCATTTGCGAATTTCAAATATATAACTGCCGCTAAATCGTTTGCGCAATTTTTACGATCGATAGCATTTTCATTTTCAAGATCCAATTTATGTATCTACAATTCTAAGCTCGATACGACATGGACGTGTTTCTAGTTTTTTTTAGCTTGTATTTTAATATTTTAATATTTATAAATATACAAATCTATCTATACACGATGTGAAATTTCAACAAATTATCATTGCCAAAAGATCAATTATATGGCCTTGAAAGCAAAACGCGTCGGCGACGAATCGATCAAAGATTTAAACCGACTACCGTGAGAAATTCAAAAGCTGTACAAAAGCTAGGCAGCTTCTCGACAACTCTCCTCTGAAAAATAATTGCTTTCGAGGGTCCCCTTTCATCCGCGATGGTACAAAGCGTGCAGCTGTTGCTCCGAGTCAGCTGACATGAAATGTAACCACCTTACTGGTAAACAGGGATATTGGTATTATCAAATACCATCTACGCATTAAATAATTTTTACATTTACCTTCGCACGATATAAGAAAATTACTTACGGAAAATTGACAGACAGACAGACAGAGAGAAAGAGAGAGAGAGAGAGAGAGAGAGATTATTATCGTACATATATTTTTGCAGATTATATACATTCTGTAATAAACAAATACTCGTAATATATAAATATTAAACTTATTTAAATTAAAAAAAATCGGAAAAAACGGAAGATACGTAAAAGCACTGAAAAGTAACAAACTTCGAACAAAGAATTACCTTTTGCTCCAAAATCGACTAAATGCTAATTCTGCATTAAGGTGATTTTGGGAAATAAAATTACTATATACGCGGCGTATATTCCTAACATATTTCACTGGAACACGGCTCAAAAATAGATTTTATGCGCACGTGAGTCAAATTGAGGATCGTGGCAGAATGAGACTCGCAGAATTACTCGAGCCAGCCTCTCCGATTTGCATGCTATTTCCGAAAATAAGATGTCCAATAAGAGGAAAATGAACGACATGTGGATTTCGACCCCTGAGCACCTCGCCTTTACGAACACAGTACGCGATTCGTTTCTGCTAACGCTAGAATCCCGGATGCGCTCGTTTTCATTTTCATAAACACTATTTCTAACCATTTAAAACTACTAGGTTTCCGTAGCTTAATACTAGTTCGTTATATATTGAATTTTATATAAAATATGTTAATTTTATAATCTTCGACAATTATGTATTTAATCTTTATGTTTAGCAAATAGAATAGAAAGATGATTAAATACGATTGGACGAAACAGTAACGCATAACAAAATAAAATGAAGATAAAACTTGAAAACATAGGCATTTTTTTACATGAATTAGATAGTAATAAACGTATACACATATATGTACGAAATGGCTAAACGGTAAATACACTAGTAGAGTAAAATTTTTGGGATTCCAGTGTTAAATCGTTTCGATCGTTCCTAGCTTCGAAAACCAACTTTACGTAATATCCGCAAGGTCTTTGCGCAATTTCAAATATTAGCGATCCTTTCCACAGAAATCCACAGAACGTAAGACAGATAGAATTTACTGAATTTATAACGAATTCTATTAAAAGAAAAAGAGAGAGAGAGAGAGAGAGAGAGAGAGAGAGTGACAGACAGACAGAGAAAGGAAGAGTCGAACCTCTACATACGTACATTACACGTACAAAGTCCTAGGCAATATTTTGATTTGACAAACAAACAAATGAAATTTGTCGAATTTCAGTTATCTCACCGTTCACGTCGACTATCCTAACACAAAGTTCATTCACGGTAAATACTTCGCTATAAACATGCATTTATAAGAAAAGACTGAAACGCACGAGTACCGTGAATCGATCATATATGGAAGAAATTGTTTATTCAAAGGCTATTGATCAACATTTACTTCCTAGTAAAGCGTACGTTTCTTTTATCGTGGATTGTAAGTAAGCTGATTTTGAGATCTACTCTGTATACCTGAAAGCCCGGATACATTATCTCTATATTTTCGTTTTCTATAATTAAGTATTAGTATCAAGGTCAAACGAGAGGATAAGACCGAAATATTTTAAATACGTAAATACGAATTAATGATAATTGTTATTATAACCCTTTTAGGATAATTTCGAACGCCTATTTCGTTTTTTCTTTTTTTTTTTTTTTTTTTTTTCATCAAAAAATCCAAGCGAAATTTTCTTGTCAAACAAATAATCCCGATATATTCGTTGGTTAACGTAAGTTTCGATAAACCGATAACTAAATCGAAGACCGCGGCGTTCGGAAACCGCGAAACTGGCTCGGACGTGATCGATACTCGCTGAAATATCGATCTTTCCACGAACAGTCATCTCTGCCACGAACGATACACAGTCAATGTCTGGTTTATGGACGCATTATTCTATTCACATGGCTGCAGGACGCATAACGCATTGTGAGAATGCACGCGTTTACAAAGAAACCACTTTTCCTTTCCCATGATTCCCAGTGGACGAAGGAGGGCGTGAAAAAGAAACAAAAATAGAAAAGCATCGCAAGAACTGTACCTGATATACTGGATATATCCATGTCTGGCGTCTTCGAGGAGGAACCCCGGGTTCCGCATCTCGACGCTCTCGAAGACCATCGAGTCAACACATGCCACGAACCAGCGATCATAAACCTCTTTCCACGAGTCACGAGATTCGATCATTCGACGAATCTAGACACTGCACACCGATTCACTTCATGGCTCACGGATCCGTTCGCAAACGATGCTTCGAGGAGAAGCATCTTACACTATTATCGGAAAGGCTCGACCATCGCGTGCGAGAAAACTGATCACCAAAAATCCTTCGTTTCGAGTCCATCGGTCGGTAAAGAAGGGACTCGAACGGAGACACTTGGAAATTCGGTGGCGCGAACTACGCGTTAGTCAGAATCCGATAAGGGCACGCGATAAAATGAGATACAACAACGTGTTCAAGCAACTGAGAAGGAACAAAACGGAATAGATGTTCACGATTCAACGTACGCGAGGCAACTGAAGTGCGGAGCGAATCGTGGAACAGTGGGAGTCCGGTTATACCTCTCGTCCCC
Source organism: Bombus difficillimus (assembly GCA_014737525.1). NCBI lineage: Eukaryota > Metazoa > Arthropoda > Insecta > Hymenoptera > Apidae > Bombus > Bombus difficillimus. The sequence continues at coordinate 1,701,930 of JACXIT010000214.1, forward strand.
TTCCCCCCTCCTCCCATCTCACCGCTATTCGCACCGCAACCGACCCTAACCTAACCTATCGGACCGAAATGCGAGTCGGTCGATCGAGGAAAGCGTGGACGTGTGGAAGCATGGAAAACGGAGGGAAGGACGTGTTCCATGGCACCATAACACATTTCCGCCCTCTGTTTACGATTCTCTGTGTATCTATATACAATTTCTTTGCGCATGCGTTCCGCTTCTACCTTTGTCCCTTTATCCGTTGCTCTCTTATCGTATTTTAGAACGAATCGAGATGTTGCTTGGAAAATAGGGGATACGTTTGCAAAATGTAGATAAAGGGAAATGACGCTCGAAGGCAAACAGGAATTACAGCGTCGATCTGTTACAGAATATAAAAATACGTATATTTATTCCCCTATTTCGGGACCCGCCTCGTTCTCGTCGGGATGTCAAAGAACGGCAGATATAGTGAAAATTAGGGAGAATCTAATATGAAATATGCTCCAACCTCAAAGAGGTATCGATCCGTAAAGAGCTGACAAAACGAAAGACAATTTTCCAAGTATCGTTACAAATTATAAATTACAGTTTCAATAAAAATATACTTTCGACCATGAAAATTAATTGCTATGTGCCTTTTATTATTTTTACGTGTTGTTATTTTTATGTTATACGACGGTATAACAATTTCACGTTCAAATAAATATTACACAATACGTAACAGACAGCAAAATTTATATCACGAATCCACGGTATTTTCATCTTGGGTAGATACAAAGGAAGACCTTGAGAATTTTCTGTCATGCGTTTCACCCTCGACGGAACACCGAGATTTCAGATATACGCAACCATAGTCCTTTTTTTTTCTCTCTCTGCTTGTACGTGTGCATATCCATTCACAATCACAAAAGCTCGTATCTACGAAGGCGTAAACCATCGGCTATATTTTTCTTTTCTCTCGTTTTAAATCTCATCGCCAGACGGCGAGCCGCCAAAAATTTTTACCATCCGATGAACGTAGACAAAGGAGAACTCGTCTGATCGTTAACTCGATCGCTAATCCACTCACCCGCACGGCGTCGTCTGCTGCGTTTCCCTCTTTTCTCTCCCCTTGCGCAACCCTTTGCTCTTTTCACGCACAAAGCGATGTAATCGATGACTGCTTATTTTTACACAGTTTGGTGGTTGATCATGGACTTTAATCGCCTTGAAAGAGTAGCGAGCCGACACGCCAATAGAAAAACGAATAGAAACGAATAGAAACGAAGCGTGTAACTATCGATCGCTTTGATATTGAATGATAATTATTAACGTTGNTTTTTTTTTTTTTTTTTTTTTTTTTTTTTTTTTTTTTTTTTTTTTTTTTTTTTTTTTTTTAATGAAGAAGCTCGTTGCTGTATGCAAGATATCAAGAAGAAAACAATGCGGGATTATTTTATGTTATCAAAACTTGAAAATCTTACTCGCGATGAATTGGTGAATCATTGTTTGAAACGAAGAGACCACAACCTTCCAGTGTGGTGTTCCTTACGATCGTATAGACTATAGATGGATTATACAGATTGTCGCGCAATGGATACTGAAATCCTTGGAAAGTGATATCAATTGTTCAGAAATCTAGCGATGCCTACTCCGATTGTGTCAACAAAGAATATATTACGTCTATTGAATTTTTCCTTTTGAAACGCGATACGACGCGACGCTCGTATTTGCATAACTTTAACGAGAGTATTTGATTTGCAAATCCACGAGGAAATCGGTACAAATTGTTGTATTAAAGCACAAAATATTTAAAACGTACTAAATATTTATCGAAGAAAAATATCTAGTGGTAAAGCTATAATTCAACGTTTCAATTTTAAGCTAACTAAGCGTCACAATTGTTGAATATCGATACCGCCTCTGGAACATCGTCGACAGGAAATACGCGCGACCTTTCGAACCAGTCAACGAGAAAAATTCGCGTCTGCGATAGAAACATAAATAGCGAGTGTTTTGTGCGTCTCATTACCAAGCCCATTGACAAGTGGGCGATAAACAGAGAGTACAGTGAAGAATCTAACAGCAGCTGCGGCTGCACGAGTCGAAGGTGAATGACCTCTAAAGAGAACTACAAACTAAAAAAATCAATGTATATCCAGCTACGGATGTACTTATCGACAGTTATAACAAAAATCAAAAACGATAGATACATTGGAAGAATTCTATGCTTCGAGTTTTACGATTCGGATGCCGTTCGTAAAATAAATTTCCACCTAGCTTACAATTTAAAGACAATTTTATGCTTCATTCGTAGATATCGCAGAAACTATTTCGATAACGTTAAAAGAAATTTAATCGAATTATCGCGTACATCGAATACAAACGTTTATTGGATTTTCAAATAAGATGTCACATTTTGTTAACGGTTTCACAAATGTTTGCGAAATTCGATTGAAATGAAACACCCTGTACGGCTGTCGCTTTCCTCGGTAAGTGTATCTAAATGGCGTAACGGCCGTGTAGACACGCTCCGCATTTTACCGTGCGCATCTTCTGTGCGTTCAGCATCGAGCAAAAACCAGGGAAGAAATGCAGAAAGTGCCATGCATTACGTAAATACTCGGGCACAATAAGATACGCAAGGTGTTATTCCCTCTCGGACACGGTTGTGTTTAGTCTGTTTCGCGCAAGTTCGCACGAATCCGCTTTCAGCGATCGTTGCGATGCCCGACGCGTTTTCTGCACGCACAAACCATTACCTCGTTCCTGGCAACGATGCCATTTACGACCAGGGGGCAATTAATGCCGAGAAATCGTCCCGACCGGAGTTACTTCTTTCTCTTCTTCTTCTGTTCCTTTCTCCTTCTCCTTCTCCTTTTCCTTCTTCTCCTTCTCCCTTTTCTTTTTCTTCTCCTTTTTCTTCTTCTTCTTCTTGCTCCTCCTCCTCTTCTTCTTCTTCTTCTTCTTCTTCTTCTTCTTCTTCTTCTTCTTCTTCTTCTTCTTCTTCTTCTTCTTGTGAATGAGAGGTATCAAACACGCAAAGTTCGCTAGTAACCGTGGCTTAGAAAAAGAAAGTCAAACTTAAACCGTATTTTGAAATGTTGCCGGTTTTCAAACGACTTTTTGAATTTGTAATTCGAAAAGAATCACCACTTCGTATAGTGTTCCGATAAGCTAATTGATCGAATGAAATCCACAATTTAATTTTATAAAAAAAAAAAGGGAATCCATCGTTTGTATTTGTTTAAGAACTTACCCCGTCGTTTAAATGGAAAACGAAAATTTTCATCGTTGCTCGGATGACTGATTGGATTAGAATGATATGCTAGTCTAACAACAGCTTCTACGTGCCATGATTAATAACAGCGTACCGTGCTTTTTTGTTTCTTCCGTGCAGCTAATGCAATATTCAATGCAGTCTGCAGGATTATTCTACGTATTAATTATCGGTGTGTAGATATAGGCTGAGGCGTTTACTCAACGGTACCCGAAGTGTAAACCTTGATAACATCTCGCATAAAAGTCTTGTAATTGACGAGACTTTCGTCAGTTTAATAGATATACTAACAATTGGGCTTAATAATCGCGTAGCATCTACATCTTTTTTTTTTTTTTTTTTTTATCTTATAAATATTTTATTCTGTTACACCATAACGTGACACACGTATGTATATGTATATCTTTAGAAATCATCGACAATTTTCAAACGTAATTTACATTATACACGTTTTCCCACGTACAATTAATAGCCGCACGGCATCTTCAACTTATTCATTTTTTAAAAATAGAAGCGTTTCGTTCGCTGATACCCATGGTCTTCGGTTACTCGGCTGCCACTGTATCACGAAACAAACTCATTCCGACACGCAACAGCGATTCTAAATTTAATATGTTTTTCCCCCATGGAGAGCATCAAAGAGCGGAGATACCGCGTAATACGTACATATTTCGAATCTATGCTGTTTACTCGTGCAAAGTGCCATCGGTATTGTCCAAGCGGGCATCGTTAACGAAAGAAAAGATATGCAACGTCCGGCCATTATTCTCAACGAGAGTGGCGGGTCTTTGTTAGTGAAATTTACGAACGACCGAGAATTCCGTTCAAGGTAGACTACCTTGGTCGGCTTCGATATCCAGACGGGTCGTCGGAATTATTCGCAACCTGTGTTTCTCCTTTTCACCTGATGCGAGCGGCACAATGGACGTTACAAGTGAAAACTCGATATTTCAGCGCGATTGTTCCTCAAATACGAACGCACGTGCCTGATCGCTCGATCGCTCGAATTTTTCGATCCTTCGAAAATTTGTACAGGTTTCACCTAATAAAGATCATTGATCGGGAAATTATATAGGAAAGCTAAGAAAATGTAACATGTTCCACGAAAAGAAATACAATTTCACCAGAATCGAGTACGATGCTCAGCGATGCTCCGACAACAGGGATTGTGGTGCACTTTCACGTTCCGTATGACCTACCGTCAATTCAATACCCGACCGCAAACTTATTAACGTCTGCCACGGGAACCCGTTCCTATAAACCGAACGGAGCTTCGTGCGGAGGTTTGTCGTCTTCAAAAGGAAAACTTCCTTCCATTGTTGGCGACGTTTCTTCCGGACGATGGAACTTAATGCAGGATACAATATTTGCAAGATCGCACGGCATAGATTTTATTGCTCGATAATTATCCTTTCTTTACTATCAAAGAGTTTCTGTATTTAGAGGCGAACAACACATCTTTTATTGTTCGGTTGATATCGAACTTGAAGCTTAATCATAAAGATGCAAGTTTGCTTGATCTATACAGGAAGAGTAGTTGTCCCGACGATTCCGAGAAACATATACCGAATTTTATCACGACATTCTACGTTCTAACTATTCCAAAAGAACTGTGGTCAGATCCCGTTACTCCCGAACAGGAGGAGCAGGTTTCACGATAATAAACAGCGCACAAATAATCAGCGTTTTGTTCGTTCGCGCCCAAGCCAAATCGAATTACTCTAAAGACAAGTTCAATTATACGTAAAATACTGCCGGCGGGACGATCATTCGTTTTCGCGCGTCCATAAATCTGCCTCGTTTGTATGTGAGAACGCTCTCTTATATCGAGCTTCTCGTTTCGTCTACAATCTACGACGATCTACGCACATCGGCCACCTTTGTCGAACCGTTTACGGGGTGTACGTTTTCAGTCTATTGGATCGATCGAAAAATCCGACTCTTTTCTATCTTCGGAAAGGAAGAAATCCAAAGACTATCCGTAGGCAAAAAGTGAAATTTTCAGTATTTGAAAAATAAACTTTGCGAAACACGGATTTCTCGATCCTTCCAAGAACCAATTGAACGTTCGAACTCGTGAAAGACCTAATAAGTAACATTTTAGTATCCAAATTCGATCGATAGATTTCGATTAAATGCTTATGCTCGTAAAAGTAATATCGTTTCTCAATCAGTCGCTATTTATCAGATGCTAGCTATTGAAAATAGGACACCCTGTATATGTACGTTTGCAGAGAGCCGTTCACCGCTGTATGAATCGGCTAACACGAATTACATCGCTGTACGACAATTATAATTCTCGTGTCGTGCAAAGTTTTTTCGTCTGACTCGCACGACACGAGTCTATTTCGAAGAGAATAAGCTCGCGAAAGCACCCAATATCAGCGACGATTCTCTTTCCCTCCATGAAGAAGAAACCATTCCTCTGGCTGGGTCGAACTATTTCGCGTCGTGACCTTTAACTTCAGCTAGGCTAAAGGTCACGTATCTGTTTATAAAACGGTTTCCTAAATGGCTTGGCCAAAAATAGTATGCGAAGCATCGAATCTGCTAGAAAGTATCATCGATACACGTTTTCGAAATGTAATTTACGTGATTCAAAAATTATTTTTGGAAAGAAATGAAAGAAAGCTATCGCAGCAAAAACATCTATTGTACAAACATTTACGATCTTCTTCTACTCGAAAGATGGACACCGCTGATGTTAGACTTGCTGATCAAATCGTATCATACAAGTTTTCGGACTGCGAAGCATCATCCCATCCGTGTGCTATCGCAAATGCTAAAAACGTTTTGTTCCTCGTCGCGGAAGATGTGAAAAACGTCGTCTGGAACAACTGGCCTGATCTCCCAATCTGTGAAAGTGCGTCGCCGTTCACGAAACGAGGAACCTTCGTTTCCGGCACCTTTCCTGACTCTCAGAGAGGGTGATGATATTACACGGTCGCGACTTACACGGATTACGCAACCCGCAGCGTAGAAAGTCGAACGATTAAGGCAAGAAAAGAGACGAGCTCGCTTCGACTTCCTGCAAATTAACGAATGTTTACATCGCAAAGACTCAAGGAAGTTCGCACGAGACTTTCCTTAGGCCGTGGAGCTGGCTTAATTGAATTATTGCCAGAAGAAGGAAGCCGCGGGGACGAGAAGTCTTTTTCCCAAGAAAGGAACTCGTCTGCCTGATTAAGTAACAGTTCCTTGTCCTGAAATTATTTCCTGAGAACCGAGTTCGCGAACGCTTGCTTTCGATTAATTTGATCCGGCGCGTCGCACCGAGGAAATCGAACGGTGCTTACTTAACCTAAGTACGCTTATCGTTAGACCCCGGATGTTCATGCAAAAGGATAGTTTCATAGAATGCAAATAGAGAAATTAAATCTATATAGAAATTTTCTGTGAAGATCAGAAGATTTCCATGTACTAGAAAGATTAAAACCAGTCGTAAAAGTACTTATGACAAAGAGCAGATAATCGGATATGAAACGGCGAACCAAGGGAAGCTTAAATTTGGTATACGAATGGTCTACGTATACGAATATCACAGTAAAATATGAATAGAACATTTCTCATCACGTACCTAAGGGTCGTATATTCTGATTTACATAGTCTATAAGAGTCGCATAATACGCGTTACACCTATACATGACAGTTGTCAATTACACTTTCTTTTGTTCGCCACTGTGGAATACTTATGCCAAATTTCAATCAAGCAGAAGTAAAAGAGGAAGTAAGCCAGAAGTAAAGGAGAAAAATCATTGAAAATGTCGCGTCATACGGATTATCCCGTTTGCACGACAACATTCGCTTCCCGATAGTAAAAAAGATGGTTTAGATGGCTTATACTTGGCAACGAAACGTGCGACCACAAGCCTCGAAGACAGGTTTTAATAAGAAAAAAATGTTGGCGAACGACTAGCCTCTCGGTGCAGCCACTCTGCGTGAATTTCAGCGATGAACAGTTCGATGTAAATTACAGGCACTCTACCAAGCTAATCCTTTTCGAATTAATTAGTTGATCGAATGAAAAATCGAATCGTTTGCTGCATCGTGCGATAAAAATCGACAGACTTGAAGGACAAAAACCGCTTTGGATGCAACAGAGGATTCATCTGAAGCTCGATGTTTTGAAAACCGAAAAAGAAGGGATACCGGTACAGGAATTTCTCGATATCCAAAGTTTTTTTTTTTTTTTTTTTTGGCATGTACGAGGTACGAGAGGAAGAATAGCAGGGAAGACGGTTGACAACTTTAGTGTACCCGTAGCTGTACCAGCCTTAATGGCACGAACCACGCGATTCGATCTTATCGGAGTTGTAGGCCAGAGTACGTAAACGCGTATTTACACGCACACGCAGACGATCGCGTTCGTATATATCTTATATAATACATTTAAGATGGAAGCTTCTGGACCCTTGGAAACTGGAACCCTTCGAGGGTCCACTGATCGATCGACAAACGCGTTACGATTCCAACATGTAACCACGGTGCCGGTAGCCAATGACGTTTCGTATCAACTAGAAACAGGTTTAAATCGCTGTACATCTCCACCGTCAAATAGAATCTCGAGCAGACCGACCAAGGTCTTATTCTTTGCCGTTATAATTTGCCTTGCGATATAGCGCAGTCACACGATCAATCAGAAGTGAAATTAACACGTTTCTGATGTCGGAACAAGCGAATTGACAGAAATACGAGGAGATAAGCTGCTGAGATTCTGGTCACGCTTGTATCAAAGGATTTTTAATACGAATGTTTTTTCGACCAGTCGCGGAGAGGAAGCGCGTCAACGGGTGTCGTAAATTTCCGTTACGATTTGACAATCGACGCCACGAACTGATCGATTCCCCATTTCGGTTACGACAATAGAGGTGATTAACAGTTCAAAAACATTATATATCTCCAACAACTTTGTAGAAAAGATAGTTACGCTGGTGCGTAATGTATATGTTAAGTAGGTGAATGATCGAAGGGTGAAAACCCGGTAAAGAAATGTTGACTGTTCCAAAGATGATGAACCAGTGAGGTCCGGTGACGATGCTGTTGCAAAGGAAAACTTTTACTCGATGGTGATCGCCCCACCACTGGTCGCTCGCGGGTGGAATTCCGGGAAACATGGAAAACCCACGTTCCCATAATTTTTATCCGATGGAACAATAACCATAATGAACCTCTTAATTCGAAGATACTTTATGCCAATTGACAACCTTAACGGTAAATCGTTTTATGACAGTTCCTTAGGATTATTGCGGCCCGCTTAATTCTATGTGCTGATGGGCCGCCTCGAACGTAAACAACGAGAAAGAAATAACGAGATAACGATTAAAAGGGAACATTATCACATGGAAATATAATATCCTTATTTTGGAAAACGGGACAAAAAGATCCAAAGCGTATCCAGGTTACCGTTCTCTAATTGAAAATATATTTGTCTGACAACACAATAATTTTAGACATACCGATTTACGTATAAAACTCACCTTTTACAACTCCTCGCCGCTTCGTCGTCATCTGCTGGCGCACCAGCTCCAGAATCCTGAAAAAAAGAAACGAAAAATCAAACCCGATTAGTAACGAATTACCGCCAGTCTAATAATTTGAAAGTTGTTCGTCTGGCAAAGCAACTTTAGTAATCGCTGCTTTTAGAATCTAGAGCCTTTAATTTGATCTGTGTACATAATGGAATACAGCACTTCCTGAATAAAGGAAAGCCCGAAGAACGTAGCTTTCGAGTTAAAGGCAATTTCGTTCAGGATGTATATATCCACCTGTTAAAATAGAACAAATTCCTCCTGTATAGATTCATATATGCGCCTACATAGTTTTCACCGAATTCAAATTTGCCTATTTTGAAAGAAATTATATTTGTGGATACCATTAATCTCAGAGCGACATTTATTATGCAGCGACCTAATAGAATTAAGCTAACGTAATTGTTGCTAACGTAAATATCGCAAGCCAATGAATTGGAAAACCTCCTGATTTACATATTCAGCGCTTTAATCAGCAATCTCGCGTCATGAAAAAATCCAAGTAGGTATGTACGTCTATTTCAAACGTATATATGTGTCCGTGTTACAGCTGTTTGAATGGCAATAAAAATTCATAACGGTCGCGTATGTTAATTACAAAAATACTCGTTGGTTATTTTATCAACAAAGGTAAATCTCGACGTCGATGAATGAAACCACACGTGCACTTACACGTGTCCGATGCACACTCGAGTGTGCGTGGTGAAAAAAGAAAAAAAAAAAAAAAAAGGTAGAACGCCACGCCACCAGCTAAGCACCTGTTAAGACTGCCTTTGTTAAACGATTTTACGCGTTGTGCCTCAAAGTGCCAACCACTTGCCTTCCGCGGCTCGTTATGCGATGATTCGCGCACCCGCTACAAAGGCTACCGTCGCTGATACCAAAGACATCGAGCAAAATTTATTCGAACAAAGTTTACGTAAAACGAGCGGAGAGCAAATTGTTTTCGGCTAAAACCAGCCACCGCTCGCTGGAGATTCCGTATGCGATTTCAAAGATTCATTTCGAGATTTCAAAGGTTCGAGAGACACGTCAAGCGAAATCGTTTGAAATCTTTTACCCCGAGTCGTTTAATTCCATCGATTTTTTAATTTTCTTGCCTCGTGAGATCTAAGAAATATGAAACAAATTATTAAGTCTTGATCTAAGAGAAAAATTTCAATTCGAACGAGTTAATTAGATGTAACGTATCAAACGTGTTAATAAAATATTACAGGGGAACCAAGATACTGTCGCTGTCGAGCATACCACGCAGAAAACGAGCCTTTAAAATCAATAGGCCTGTGTCCCCTGTCGAATCCACCCCCTCTGGACACGTTAGAAAAATGCAACTACCCTTTCGGACGGTGAGTGCACTTCGTAGGCCGCGAAGCATTCAGCGCATGCAAAGTGCATGATGGGAAACGCGAACCCTCTTTCGGCTCCCTTGCTCCAAGGACCCTGCGAGTTAGTCACCCCCCTGAATCTCTCATTGCATCGCGGAACATTTTCTTCGTTATCGCGTAACGTCGCCCACGAGATTCCAAGGTTCGACGCGTACCAAATCTAAGTTATTCGTTTTAAGACAAACGCCGCGATCAGCTGTATTATCTGTATCAACATCAAATTCCGCTATCCCCCATTCTCCCTGTTTATTCCTCGAATTTGAAAGATTCCAAAAAAATTAGATATAATTGCTTCAAGCCAACTACAACAATAGCAATTTGTAATTACGGATTTCGCCGTGCGATGTGCGAGACTTTAGTTTTTCTTAAAATAACGGGTAAAACTGTTTTTGAAAGATAAAATAGAAGCAATGTAAACTTTATAAAAAGAAGAAAAACTACTAATAGTAGATAAGTAGATAACAGCGCAAAAATAAAGATATACAATCGTAAAACGAGATTTGATCAGAGTGTTTGAAAGGGAACTAAGCTGGAAAGGGAAGCCCTTCGCATCGATGAATTGCAAATAGTGCAAAAGCGATAACTAAAATCACATAAGGCAGATGCTCGCAACCCTTTGCGTACAACAGCGATCTTGTACTACTTTATGCAAATACGAAATCGTTAAAGCTACTTAACCTAAAACTCTAAATACACCGAGCTACCGAGTTATTCGCCTTTATCAACAACTATTTTTACAGCTAATAACACGATATCTTGCCACTTGTCACGATAACACGTTACAAAAATATGTTGTAATAAAATTCTGTCGTTCTGTCTACCAAAATAATTTGTAATAAAAACGAAATATTATAGCAGAAGGAACCGGCGAAGTAACGATCAGCGATCAGAATTCGCGTTCACGAAAATGAAGATAAACATCTGGGTTTATGTTTATATGTATCTTGGAATTTCTCGTGGGAATTCATCGTGCGCGGTCATAAAGCAACGGTTGCTATTAGCACCGTAGCGCAATTTTCCATCCCTGGCAGCGCGTTCGCCCTTAGAATAGAATCTTCCGTCCGCTAAAAAGAAAATTACGCCACAGCAAACAGAATCATATCCTGCAGTCTTCCGATCGTAACTTTCAAGCCGAATCGTACGTTGATACGAACGCGATAATATTTACAAAGTTATATGCACGTACGCCAAACTTTTGAAACATGACCAGATAAGAAGATCAGAGCGACGCAGTTTTTTGAAAATTCATTATAAAAATAATTAAAAAAATCTTTGAAATTTCCCTTAGAAATTCGTAATCACGATTTTAAGAGATAGAATTCAACAACGTAAACCGGCTAGAAAATTAAATATCGCATTCACGTAACGATAGCTTTCAACGAGTTAATTTAATACCATTTTCTATACTTTGGCAAAGTATATTTACGATGAATTATTATTATGTACTACATACTATCGTGATGCGTCGAGTCGACCAAAGTTTTCATATACTTGCGGCGATCGTCTATTTCGTTCTGTCCTGTTTACTTTACGAATCTCTGGGATTAACCGTTTCTTTACGCTCATAGAAACTTTTGTCGGTTTGAAATTCGCAGAAATTCTGAGTACTTTCGAACTGGTAAAAACTTTGAGTACTGTACTTTACAACTGGCAGAAACAAGAACGCTATTTTCCGCTCCATTTATCGTAACTTTCGTTTCACATTGCCATTATCATCTCGCGCAGCTTTTCTTCGTATCAAGTTCGAGTTTATTTCTTAACGAAATAGCGAATGGTGCAAAGTTGGAAGGAAGGAATCGCAAGTACGGCATCTTCGCACAGCTTAACGCAGCTTTTATCTTTCCCGCCCATCCTTGAATCGTATCGATCCTCGAGATCTCTCCGCACCAAGCAAGAGCCCATAAGAGCGGAAGAAAAACCGATAATTTCCAGAGTTACAGCTCGTTTCAGTTGATCAAGTTTATAAGCAAAGAAGGCTCCGCACGTTGCTTATTCTGCCATGTCGAGAATACCGGACCATAGAACTCTCCATATCTGGATAAGTAAACTGGCCTCGGTGGACAAGAAACGCCACTTGCCATCTCTTTATCACAGAAATAAAGTACCACAGGGCAGATCCGAACGTTTATCACGCGCTGCTGGAATTTAAATAAGCTTAGTCCTGTAATATCTTTAGCACGCGCTTCGAAATACATTTAATGTTAGTAGTAAAAAATGATCGAGATACATCTATATAATATTTGTAATAAACGGAAGTTTATCAAGATAATTATAGAAAAATGAGCTACGCCTGAGAAGGATGCTTTTGAGAGAAATGATTCCTTCGGGAACTATTTATTATCTTTAATTAAACTTACGATACAACAAAAAAACATAATTAAATCTTTCAAATGAAACAGCAGGGAAGATGATGTAAGACAAGAGGCTAAAGACAGTGTCCAGACATTAGCTCTTGAGACGGCCATCTCAGAAACACTGAACAATAGGTCCACTGCGAAAGACATACTCCCAGACATTTTCTACATTCGCGTTTACTTTCTTCGCGTTTACTTTCTTCGCGATGTGCAATAATCAATAATGCATTACACGTGAAATTTTGTTCCAAACTATCTATAGAAATACAAATGTTTCCTTGTGACAAACAGAGATACACGCTAATTGACGGGTTTACGTGGTAAACGATGTAAATAGTTTTAATGGAAAAGAATATAATGCCATGTTGAACGTAGCGTTAAAAGTATTATCACAAACAAAAATGTTAAAATCGTAAATTTCTCGGAATTAGTAGGAGCCCAACCAACTCCAAATTCACTTCGCGGGAAGCCAACCATTATGAATCGAAGCAAACGCGAAACGTGGAAAGAACGTTCGATCGTAGCAACAAGACATTGATGAAACATGTTATTGTTCATATAGATGACACATGAAGATTTTCACTCGAATTACTAGAAAATCCTATAACAATCTGTTTGCAATAATCATAAAGTGCCTGGTAGGAAAATTTATCTCTGTTCGTTATTTAATACGTTGCAATTACTTAATTACTTAATATCTAACGCGATATACCAGTTGTATAACGATTAAATAGAATAGGATCCGTTATTTTTCGCAAGAACGTAAAAGATTTTTAAAGAAAATATAGAGACCTAACGTGTGATAGGAAAAAGCAATCCCTATCAAAGGTATTAATTAAATTTCGTCGAACAGCTGTTCAATGTCGCAGAAAAGCTCGCTTTTCTGGTGACGTTGTCTTCCGATTGCATCGTGGAGAAAACTAATCGTCGAAAGGGCCGCCCGTTTTCAAACAATATCAGGATGGACGAACAAATCGGTGGGAGGCTCGTGATTGGTCATCGTTGAAGCTGACAAAATGCAAGATTTTACGAAATGCAGACTCTACTCGTTTCAGCAAAATCATTCTACCGGTGGAAGGAAACGCGCTCGTCACGGCACTCGTTTTCGAATAGGAGATACGTATACGCTGGAACCACGTGTTCCTTTCGCTCTCTTTTTCAACTTTCTTTCGTCGCACCGGTGTCGCAGCGAGTGCTAAATCGACTAAGACAGTCACCATCATCGCGACGCTACCCACTGCTGACTTTGGTGCACCACACGAGTGTCGCAGTCACAAGTCACAAAGAATCGGTGGCATCGCGACGCGACGCGACGCGACAAACCCTGACGACGCGGGGGTACATTCCTCGAAAAGCGAAACAGAAACCAAGAAGCTCTTTTTGCTCGTGGAAAGCATATCTTGAAATTTTGATTATTAACCATTAAAGACTATCATAGCTGAAATTTCATTCACAAGAGGAGAATTTTATTTTAACATTATCGTCCCTCGATACCATCGCAATGTTATTCGTAACTCCTACAAGCGATAACTTTTCTGCTTTTCGTCTAATAATATGCGATCCAACGAAAGTCAAAATTTAAACTCCCCAAGATACGTAAAAATAGCTAGCCTATGAAAAAACACGTGTTTTTTTGGGCGGGTAGGGGGGGGGGGAATGCCATGTTTATGTTTGGTTTATATATACATAGAAAGATTAGTAAAAGATGTAAAAGTTTATCCCTCGTATCTGTATTGGTATAACCCATGTGGTTCGTATTATGCGGTTTGTATAGCCCGTGTTATACAAATTCGTTCGTTATATTTCCATTCTTATTTTTATCAAAAATCTATCTATTTTTTTCTCACGAAACGAAACGCAAAGATCTTGATGCAACTAGATTTGCAAGCGCGTCCAAAGAATCATGTAATCGTACACGATTGAAAAAGATACGAAGATACGATAATAAGTGACGCATGAAACGAGTCATTATGTGCAATTAATTGATATAGATTTCCAGGAACCATAGTCTATGATACAAACATGTGTGAATTTAACGAATTAGATAAGTGACGATTAACCATGTACTCGTGCGGTGTTGCGTTGTAGTCTTTGGTAGCGGGAGGGAAACGTCAAAACAACTCTTTGTTTACCGCAGACATAGTTTATCTATGGCCATAAGCTTCCCTCGCTTACCGTCACTACGTATATCGAGCAGAGAACATGGAATTTTCACAATTCCCTTTTTCAATTGGCTATCAATACGACAAATAAGGAAAGGCTGTTCGAACAGACCCGAACGATCTCTAATGTATTTGCGACACGGTATTTCGAACAGCGATAATGGTAAATTTCAAAACAATGCATTCCCAGTAAAAATTGACAACAGCTATCGACAAAGACGCACAGAAGCAAGAAAACTTACCGAACTCTGCGGGGAATTGGATATACTTGGAGACCGTTGCACGGTGACCAACGCCATGATAAGGACCTGCCACGTTGTTGAGATGTTGGAGACAACACTCACTGTCACTATGCACACACGTAAAAACGGTCGGATCGTTTGAACCACGGAAAAACGATCATTTTTCACGCACTTCTAACGGCATCACGCTCGCGGCAGCCATATTCGATACGGTCTAACGTAGCGGCCAGTCTACGCATGCGTTTAACCACGGCGTGCGCACACCCGCGATTTTCCTTATCATACAATGACGTCATAGTCATGGACTACACATTTTCATTTAAGTATAAACTATAATAAACTTACCCCGAAATTATAAAATTAAAATTATAAATAAACCTAAATCCGTACATTCGTAAGAATTTGATTGCATTGAATGATGTTACTTATTTTTAACATATACAGTATAAGCGTGTAAAAATTACAAACATCGAATGATCGTCTTTTCAAATCTTTCTTGTAATCATACAATTCTGAATTAATTTATACTTCGTTTGAATATTATTCTCTTAAAGGTTAAAAAACAAAGTATATTTATACAATTATTTATTTTTCATAGTCTCTATAACATTTCTTGTAACTACTGACAAATTTATATTTACCACGTTTACATTTATTTATGGCTATAATCATATTTGAGAAAAGATATTTCTGTCTTTAATATAATATATATAATCCACATATTTTTGTAAGATATCGAAGATTTTGTATAAAATTTTACAAAACATTGTTATCGTCGCGCTCGCGTGTTCTGTTACTTTGATAAAATTAATTATAAACTGAGTTGCGTATGCGTAGCGTAAACTCGTGAGTTTAAGATGTTTCAAAAGTTTATCGATATTAGAAACGGAGTTGAATATTGGATATGTCAGTGATTCGATTATAAGTCGAGAGATCGAAACCGCATTGGAAACGTTTATACGATATATGTACAATCATACATAAAGATCGCATTACACGTAAAATAAAAATTGCGTATCTTATATTTCTTAAACCAAAAGACAGTATTATATTTATATTTGTTCAAAAATGTCGAAAATTTTTACACCAACAAATCAAATAAGATTAACCAACGTTGCCGTGGTTCGTATGAAAAAAGCAGGAAAGCGATTTGAAATTGCTTGTTACAGGAACAAGGTTGTCTCATGGAGAAATAAACTGTAAGTCTTAATCAGACGATCAAATCTAAAACGTACGTTACATTATTCGTATTGTACGTTCTTGTCATCTAACCTATACGTATTTTGTCCTTGTAACATATCTTACTCTCTTTTTATGTACACAGTACATATTAAATTTTCTATTAATCGTAATAACAGAATTACATTTCAGAGAAAAAGACATCGATGAAGTTTTACAAACACATACAGTATTTATAAACGTTTCGAAAGGTCAAGTAGCAAAGAAAGAAGATCTTGTAAAAGCTTTTGGTACGGATGATCAGACAGAAATTTGTAAAGAGATTCTCACAAAGGGAGAACTTCAGGTTTCTGACAAAGAACGGCATTTGGCTTTAGATTCTATGTTTAAAGATATTGCTACGACTGTTGCTAACAAATGTATAAATCCAGAAACTAAACGTCCATATACAGTAACTATGATAGAAAAAGCCATGAAGGATGTACATTTTTCAGTAAAGCCAAACCGAAACGCAAAACAGCAAGCTTTGGATGTAATTCCTCAATTACAGACTATAATGCCATTAGAACGAGCTCAAATGAGACTCAGAGTTTTAGCCTCAGGTAAGGAGGCTAAAAAGATAAGAGATAAAATAGTAAAGTCAATATCAAAATTGGAGACAGAAGAATGGGATAACGGAACGTTAAATTTAATTTGTTTAATTGATCCTGGACATTATAGAGAGATAAATGAATTAGTAACATCCGAAACTAAAGGTTCTGGATTATTAGAATTACTTAATTTAAAAGAAATTGTTGAGGGGGATGAAGTTTTAGAATAAATAATTAATTTTATCGAATGTTGTTATCGTTTTTAACCTTTATATATATTATTTATATATATTGTGTGTGTATATATATATATATATATATATATATATATAATTTATTTTCATATTTAAATTTGAAACTGTACATTTATTTACAATATTTTTTCGTATAAATATTTTGTTACCATATATATTATATATATATATATATATATTTATATTTATATATAAAATATATATATATATAAAAATTTGTTGCAAAGTAATAAATTTCTATTTAGCAATCTGTTAATGTATATATAATATAATTTTAAAGATCTACTTTATTTTTCTTACTTAAATAGACAGATGTATTTTAATGAAATCGCATATATAATTATTTAGAATTAACAAAACATTCTATGAATCATGACCACTTTACGTGATAATACGTCGAAAAATCTTTGTATAATATTTTAAAACTATACTGTACTTTTAACTTTTTTTCTTTTAATCTTTATACATCAACTACTTTAATATATTAATCAATTACTATGTACATTTAATAATATAGTAATATAGTAATACAATATAATCAGTAACTGACGTTTATAATTTCTCATTATAGAATATTTACAATGTGCCTACTTTAAAAACATATTTAAAAATAATATTATTGCAAAATATTTGTGTAAAGTATTCGGTTATTTATATTACTTTTACAATAAAAGCAGTAGGAAATAGTCTACAGATTTTTGTTTGACAAAATCTATGATTCAGTTATCCTCAATTTTTTCAACCTCTACTCTAGGAATATATATGTTTTCTGTACGTTGGTCACACTTTGCTGCAATTCGTGAGGTTGTTAATAGAAAGTTTTGTAATTTGTTTAAATATATTTGTGCCTCCTTATTTAATAAGCCATGTTGAACCAAAGATGCGACATTTCGTTCTACACGTTTGCATATCGCTTTTGCTGAATGTAGCATAGAACAAGCTTTACCACCACCCTATTAGAATATAAAATGAAATGTAAGATATTTAACAGAATGTGTAAGATGGAAATGTTTTTTTTACCGGAATAATATATGTTTCCTGGGGAGGTAGTTGATTGGCATATTCTGCTATCCATTCGTCCAAATCGTTAATATGTTTACTTTCAAATGCTTTAGTTTTTCCAGGTATCGGTTTTGATATAGCATGACTCAAATCAAACAGAATCATTTGCACCCTCTTCAATTTATCAACATAAGGATGTTCAACTTTACTGTCTGTTGCAAATTCCCTTGCCAACCCTATTTGTGCTAATAACTCTTCTGTTGAAACAAGAGCATTAAATGTTACGTCATTTTGCACAGTTATATCTGTGTCTATACTTGATAATTGTAAATCGCTTTCTTGCATAGGAACATTCTCCTTTCTTGTTACTTTTGACGCTGAACTGCTACTGCAATGAAATAATTTTATGTTGATATTACCTTCATTAATTATTTATACATACCTTCTGCAATTTATTAAGAATTACATTTATGTGAACACGCTAAAGAATCATTATTTAATTCATTATTACAGAATATTTTTCACATTTTTTTTTATCCATGATAAAGTAAGATTTATTAAAAAATATATTTCATTATATATAACAAGCAAAAGGAACATATAACAAGTCTTAACACTTTTTATAATCTCCTAGCGTATAATCCAAAAAGAATATATTAACATATCTTCAAAAGGAATAGATCATATAAAGACAAATAATTTCTATATAAAAGTTGCAAATATACCAAATCTGTTAATGTAGCAATTGATAAAAATAAATTATAAAACATTTATAGACTAATGTCTATGATATTTAGATGCAACATCAAATTAAGGTTTTATACTTATATTATGATAAAGGCTATTAAAGTATAATAAGAAAAAGAATATCACAATAAAATATATATTTTATGGCCCGATATTAATACATGTTATATCATAAAGTATCAAATAAGATTCAGGTTATACTAAACATTTGTCATGTACGTAAATACCTATTTCTAAATGATGCTCGTAAGACGGTTTTATACAACAAAACAGGATTTTTCCATACACTTCTAACTACTTCCATATCTATAATGAATATCTATAACATAAACGTAATTACGTCAATATAGTATGTATTTCTAAGCGTAACAGTTTTAGTTAAAGTAAGAGAGTAACGATAACGACATATCAATCGTTAGATGTTAAGTTACTTCGCGATTTGTGACCATGCTGCTGGTTAAACCTGCGCGTTACAGATGACTTTTAAAAGTTTTGATTAAATATACTACATGAAGGGATTATATATATTTACAAAAAAATTTGTATGAATCGAATTTAACGAATTATTCCACGAAAATACACGTATCTAAATATATATTAAAATATGTAACTAAGAAAAATGTATTTAGTATGTAAGAAGAAAACAACCAGATTTCACGGGCAAACATTTTATCTTTTGAAACGATTTTTATTTGTACGATTCAAATTGCCTGATTTTCATGTATACAAAATTTTATCAAATATGTGGCAATTGAAAGATATGTAAAAATTTTCATGCATTGTTTTAACGACAAACGGTAAATTCCTGAGTGATTAATATCAGAACTTTTCACTAAATATTTAAATTCTTATTATGGACTCTTTATCTCTATCACATTTTCTAGCTTTGAGAAACTCCTAAATAAATAATTGGAATCATCTATAGTTGAAACAATACTTGCATATATACGTACATATGTACGTAACTGGTGAAACAAGAGTTGATTTAAAAATTTTACCGAATTAAATATTTCGTTTCATAGTTATGTTCCATATTTATACAAAAATTGCAAACATTTAATGTACAAAGTGGTAACTTGATTAAATAAGAATTTAAAGAAAAAAAAAAAAAAAAGGGAAACGATACAAAATAAGGCTATGAAATAATAAATAAAATTTTTACATATNATTGTATAGTGTAGTATAGACTTCAATAAGTATTCCAGAATTTCTTCATACTCTGGAAGTCTAGAAAAGTAACAAAATTAGGCTTGGATATAAACAACCCAGTGTATCCATGGAGAGTTAATATCAATGCAATATAAAACTGAATAATATTAGAAAACAGTAAGAATATAAAGAAAAAAAAAAAAAAAAAAAAAAAAAAAAAAAGGGAAACGATACAAAATAAGGCTATGAAATAATAAATAAAATTTAGTAAAAGAAAGCAACAGAATTGTCTCTTAATAACTGGTTTATTAAGATTACTTAATTGGGAAATTTATATTATAGTAAAATGAATTACGTTTGTGTATTTAAATTCTAAGGTAAAATTATAAAATACATATGTAATTTATAATATGGAATTAAATGTATTTGCTATTTTTAAACATACAATTTTGTTCACTTGATACAGATACTTATAAACTATATATAGTAGGCATAAAACATTTAAAATGCACATTCATTATGTAACATAAAATTCTAATCATCATCATCGTTATATTACTATTTTTATGGCATGTATAGGTTTACGATATTGCACAAAATATCACAATGTAGTTATTATTAAAAACTACAAAACATATAACACAGGTATATCATTTGACATTAATTTTTCAATTAATGCCTTTTAAATACAGTTCATTACATCAATAATATAACAGAATAAAGAAAAATTATTACATTATAATAATTAAACGATATTTATGGCAGTTAGATGAATTAAAGAATTATATCATATTGGTATTGATATTATTTATAGAAATACCAAAAAATCATTTTGTATAATAGCATAGTATTCTTTATATATTTCTAACTTTTCTTTGAACAATCTCACGCAATAGTAATGAATGAATGCTTATTAAAATTCAACTTAAAATGCAGCGATATTTAAAATTATAACAAAATGTTCAAGTGTATGGCTGTTCCAATAAACTTTTACTGTATATTTACCTTCTTGGAAACGAGAAAATTAACATAAATAAAGCTTCAAATTCGTTCTAAATGTATATACACTGTACATTAATACTTTTATAGAACATGATATGTAATTTTACTACTTACATTATTACGACCTGACAATCTATCTGTTTCATACATATTATAGTTTCTATTTTTATTAATTATAATAAATAAGTTTAATCACTTTTAATAGTCATGATGCACAAAATTCATTTTACGATGTCTAACATTTTATTAAATTATATTGTTTCAACTAAATGTTAGATTTTGAGGTACCTTTTTATCGAGTTGAGTGCATATATTTTATTTATTTGTTGTATTAACAATGTATTATAATAATAAGTTATCATTGAAACTTGCTTTATATTTTATAATTCTATTTATTTATGAAAATTATTATGTCATGTTCAGTCACCCACATTAATTTTTTCTTGTAATATTTGGTAATAGCAGGCCTAAAAGATATATATACATATATTTATATATATATATATGTGTATTGTTTAAGCTCTAAAATCTTATATAGAGTTTCTCGCGAATATAATATTTTACCTTAAGGGTAGTGAACATAATTCCAAGTTCTCCATTTTGTAAATAAGGCTCCATAAAATCTTCTATAAAATGTATTTCACTGCCCAATTGTAATACACTGGCACGGACAACAACAAAACAAAACACAGGAAATAATTCATCCATTGTCCATAAATATGTAGTCCCCAATTGCTTTTGAACTGCCTAGTATAAGAATCATGTGAGATTTAACAAACAAATAAAAATATACAGCAAAGAAGCTAGCTTACTTGTGTCATTTGTTCAAATGTATTCCTAACGACTAATAACTTTTCTAACGGAGAAAACGTGGTTTTCAATTGTTGTAATGTTTCTATTGCCTCGCTAAAGTACGGTTCACTTTGATACGGTAAACCGTTTTCGTTTAAATTCATTACGTTTGTATTCTTCCAAAATTTTCTGAAATTATTATTTAAAATTTAATAAAGTCACTGTCATTTTTATATTTTCAACGATATTACTCACTGATCGATGTCCAAGAAAGCCATTAGCGTTATATCAGGTTGCTTGTTCCATTTCATTAATCTTTCCCAATAGGCATCATCTTCTTTCTTATTATGTAAAGCATACAGTACAAAAAGTGCTGAATGCACACGAGGTAACAATATTGGATGAAGTATTGCTGCAGCACTTATAACTTGACTAACAACAAAGTGCAAAGTTAAAATAATGGAACATGATATTGTATAATTATGATAAATAAATAATAAATTATATAGAAAATTAATTAAAACATACTCTTCTTCTTCATTTTCTGTTTCTAATACGTATTCTTTACCGCCTCGGGGTAACGCCGGAAATAATAGAGTAACTATTTCATATATTCTTGATGTGATACTACGAAGTTCAGACACAGCATGACTGAGTAATAAAGGATGAACTCTTACACCACCATACGTAGCTGTATATACAGCAGCAACTTCTGTTAAAAGCGCCCCTAATGGGTGAAGTGAGCTATCAAACGCTTTAATCAAGTATTTATGAATTTCTCTATAGCTTTGAATTGTAAGTTTATCTCTCCCAAAACAAGGAATTTTATCCAACTCATCAATTACTTCGTTATTTTTCTCTTTACCGGTGCTAGTAATTGTCAGAAGTTTTTTTCTTTGTAAAGCTTTTTGATGTGACTTAGTTATTATACTAGCAATATTTTGCCAAACGCGTTGTGTCTCTGCAGACTTATCAGTTATACCTATAGCTTTCGAACCTGGGTCAGATGCACCAAGCTGTTGATAACATTGCCTAAATATAGCTTTCCATTTTTGATCTGGTGATACACATAATTTGCCAAAAGATCTGTATTAAATAAAAACAAATATACTTGAAAATACGCTCAAATAAATATTGCTCACAATAAACAACTTACGTCGGTTTCGAATTAGTTTGTACATTTCCGCTAGCTTTATTCATATGTAATGTTGCAATAACTTTTACTCCTTCGTTCCATGCACCATTCATATTACCTTCTAGTCTGTCACCACTAGTGAAAGTTAAAGTACCTTTACCATAAAAAATACCAGCCGATTTAAATTCACCTTCGTAATGAGTACCATCTTCAAACACCATGACTCCATGACCCTTTTAACATAAGCATTTTATTTCAACATTTTAGGTTTATATTTACCAAATTTTGAATTATTTTTAATTACTTACCGTTAAAACGTCTTGCATGAAAACTCCTTCATAGTAAATACCATCCAAAGTTACTATTAAACCACAACCATGTTTCATACCATTACTCCATGATCCTAAGTATTTCTCGCCTGAAATAATATACATACTGTTCAATAAAACAATGCTTATTTATAAAGATTTAATTTTACTAGAACAACGATTTCTTTATCTATTTGTAATTACGTTATAAGTACCTGTCATAATGTCGTCCATAATTCCATATCCCTGTTTAACACCTGCGGCCCATTCCCCAATATACACAGATGCTACAGATGCCATAAAATGACCTTCCTTTTTAACACCATGACCATGTGGTAATCCGTCTTTGAAATATCCTTCATAAAAGTCTCCATTATTGTATCTAGAATATTTTACATTACCTTCTTATATATTGTATATTTTATTTATTTATCTACGCTTAGAATTTAAATTGTTATTTAAAAACTGACTTCATCGTCCCATATCCATTCTGTTGACCATCTTTCCACTGTCCTTCGTATACACCTTGTGATGGAATTTCCATTTTACCAGTACCATGAATAATACCTTTATGAAATTGTCCTGCATATCTTCGTCCATCAGGCCATTCTAATTTTCCAGAACCGTGCGGCTTACCACTTAACCAGCGTCCTATGTACCAAAATAAAAGATAGTATTTTTCGTACACATATATGTATATTTATGTACCTACATAATATTCATCATTTGTATTATAATTTCAAAATATGAAATATGATATAGAACGCGTGGGATACAATACTGTTGTTAACGACATACGAACCAGTATATTTTGCGTCTTTGAAAACACTGTGCTTAGTGAATGAGAATGAGCTAGAACGTACTATTGGAGGTACATGTCCAATAACTCTTTGTAGACTACATTTTATGCTGTTTTGTAAAGCATACAGCCATTCATTTCGTTCAGAAGGTGTCGGAGTATATAATACAAATGTGTCCTCTGGAGCTATCACTGATATAGCATTCTAAAACATAGAAATAAAAATACAAAAATTGTACATTTGTAAATGTACATTTATATTTGAATTCCAAAGAGGTGTTTACTTAACATACTTGTACTGTTTCAGAGTCTGGTAAAGGTTCTACCCATAGAGTTTTAAGTGGATGTACCACATGAGATGTACCAGTAACATGGATAAATATATCAGTTAATAAAACAAACCAATGTGTAGAAAATCTTCCAGAATTAAGTATTGATAAAGGATGTGCTCGTGACTCTCTAATAAGTCTTCTATCAGGAAATCTTAATATGTCCCCAAGTTTTCCGGAACTTTCCCAAAATAATTTAGTTGCTTCAGCTTCTTTTTGTTGTTTCTCTTGATCATCACATATTTGTTCCCACTTTATTAAAGCTTCTTGTAGTCGTTCTACACCCATTCTTGCACCATTACATTTCATCAAATTTAAAACCATATTCTTATATCTGTACAAAGATGATGTCTGTTATCATAAACAAGAAAATAGTAAATCGCTAGTATATTTAAGATGTTTATAGCAATATTAATTTTTTTAAATATGTTTGACATAACGTAAGAATATAATTCCTTAAACGATCCTTTATAACATAAAGAATAATTTTTATTTTTGAGGCAGCAAATTCGTTGCCTCTTGTAAACTAATAATCTTTTCTTATAATTATTTTGCCAATTTTTAATAGTTAAAAAATAATGAAAGCTGCTACACTTACGTGTCTAAATATAACTGGGAGGAAAGAAGAGAAGAAATGAGGAGGAGATTAGAGGTTGCGGGCAAAAAGGATGAAATGCATAAGAGCGGAAGTGGAGAAAGAGGAGCAGAATCTGATCTGATAGTGACTCAGATAATTGCTCTCAATGCAGTCAACGAGAGAAATACTTTTGAGAGCAACTCGCGATAGTTTTACTCTTAAGCGGATATGTACCTTAAGACAATTAGGTTGTAAGGCTGCTAGATAAAATGTAAAATATAAATGCAAATGTAAATGAAAATGAAAATGTAACTGGAAGTTATTCAAAGCATAGATAAGAAATAAATAATAATACATATTTAAATATATTTACCTATTCAATTTATGTAGTGGATGTTGTAATGCCATAGTAATTGTAATTTCATCAGTAACTTTTTTAGTTTCATTAGTTTTTAATTTATCCATAAATAAATTTGTTATTACTTGTGGTATTTCAATTATTTTCGCAATATATGTAAATCCACTCAAAGAAATTATGTCACACACTGCATTTAAGTAATATTTATATACAGTAATATATTCTTCAACATTAGCTATAATTGTCACTTCATACGATTCACCAATATGATTAAAATAATCCCATAAACTAATAACATTTAATACACTGAAACTTAATAACTCGGTATAACATCGACACAATGTTTCGTAAACATTTGATTCCTGCATAGCACCGCCTCTTTTCTGGAATGGCCTAATTAAATTTTGGTAAACAATTAATATTTCTTCCAAGAAGATTTGTTCGCTTATCAAATCCTCAGAGATATTTATCTTAGGTTCATTTATCACAGAACAGCAGCTGTAGTTACCAGAGCTAAAAATTTGTTGGGGACTGCACTTATTGCTTGTCTCAATATCAAGTTGGAACATTTCACCAGTTTTACTGAAACCACATGACAGCCTTCGTGAATAAATAGAACTCTCACTTCTTATTGATACTTTTCATAATTAAATTATTTACCTTGACTGTCCAATAAAGTATAAACCATGATGCATCATAACTAAACTATGAAAACTACCAGCTGCCATGTCTTTAGCTCTTTCGTTTGGAAATAATTTCGTAGTAAATAAACGAGGTGCGCTCTGATACACATTCGATTCCAATGTCACCTGTTTGTGGTTATTCCTGCCCCAAGCAAAAACTCTTCCATCTAGAGTTAGGGCAAGAATATGAAATGCACCGCATGAAATTTTTCTAAGTCCGGTATTACTGAGTTTTGCCACCAAAATAGGTCGCGAGCGTTTAACAATATCTCCTGTTCCTAATTGTCCATACTGAATATCACCCCACGTCCAAAGTTCAGTAGATAGAATACTATTGCCAGTACGAGTTAATGTACTGATTCTTTCATTTAATCCTTGTTGGGACAATTCATGCTCGGAGGAACCAGTACTTGATGACCAAGGAAATTCTTCACAGCGTAAACTGAGTGCCAAACTGGTAGCAGCAGGTTTTGGATATTCTTCTCCCAGTTCCAAATGTTCACTACTGTCATCTTTAAACTCATTTATATCTGAACTTCCACTCATATGCCTGGATAATGTAACAACTTTACCTCCCACGTTTTTCACTCCTTCATATACTAAATTAGCTACATTAGATACATTTTGTTTTATTAGCCTAGTCGGTTTTTCAATGTTATCTAAAGGTATATCTTCTTTAACACTTCCGTAAGATGAAACCCATGATAATTGTCTGGTTAAGAATTGCCTTGCAGCTTCTGTATTTATAAAAATAACATTCCTTTTTTCTTCTTTTTCTGAATCTATAGGATTATTGGCACACAGTTCTCCATTTTCTACCACTTCAGAAATTTGTTCCTTTTTACTGTTTTCGGCAAATGAAATCTCTTGTTCTTTACTAGCAACAGATAAAGCGCTAATAGAATTGGTTGAGTGATCTTCACTAGATTGCTGTACATGAAGTCCAGTAGGACAAGTATCTGATGATGTTAGACTTGTAGGACTTAACAGCACAGTGTTGAGACACTGAGGACATGAATTAACGAAAACTTCTTCTTCTAATTCATTCTCGCTGTCAGTATCATCTTTTAAAGCTTTTGGTGTTTTTCTCACTGCAACTACATTAAAGTTTGAACCACATGCAACAGCAGACACAGTTCTACCCTCGAAAAACTTGACCTTTTTAGGCTCTGTGCTGTTAATATCTATTTGAGATTGATTTCCACTAGCCCAAAGTTGTCCGTTTTCTGTTACAAATAACGCCGCTTGATCACTAACAGCTATTGATTTCACTTTGATAATTTCATTTTCTTGTTTATATCTGCAATGGTATAAATTATTTGAGTATAATGTGAAAATACATAAAGATTTTATGGAACCTACCCATGACTGCAACATTTAACTTCTTCTTTTAGAATTATTGTATCTGCTACGCTCATATCCTGAGGATTTACTTTCAAAACATGTCCATTATTATCTACAATAAATAAATAATCCGAATTGGATGCTATATCGATCACATCAAATTGAGCCCTTTTGAAAACCAATGACGGAGGACTGTTCTCCAAAAATGATACCTCTCCATAGTATAGACTGTTAGTAGTTGTTGCTACAAAAATGTGATCTTTAATGGTAACCAGTCTACAAATTATGCCATTTGGTTGGTCACCGAAAATGTATGATAACTTATCAACACCTCTCCATAAATGCATGTGTTTCTCCATTTTGTAGGATGTTTGACAGATAAACTATGCATAACCTAGAGATATCTTATTTTAGAGGATAGTGTTTTTAGTCAATAATGCTTTCGTCATGTGATTCTTGACTGAATCCCTTTCACTGAATTTTCGTGCAAGAGTACCCGAGGGAATTTACATATTGACATGATTAAACTAATGATTTCCTTATTGCAATACCGAGAGTTCGTTCAACAACACGTACCACAAACCTGTATAGTACGCTTTACTTTTGCTATACTGTTACCGACACTTTGATACCCAATATGATCTGTCACATGATCATTTTACTATATTGTAGGGAAGGGAGCGGATTTTTATTGTTAAGTGTGGTTCCCAGTAGAATTATGGTGAATATTAATGAATTTAACTTTATTGAAATAAGATAGAGGTGCGATAAATATTAGAAATCTTTGTACTGCCGGTCGTAGTAAAGCAAAATAATTTTAAAACAATTTTACATAACATTTCACCTGTTGCATGCTAATACTTGTTATATTCATCTAAGAAGTAGAAATCAAAGATTTATCTATAATAATAAAACATATAATTAAGTGTCAAAGGATTAAGTTTATTGGAATTTGTTTTATATTTTTAGAAATAGCGCCGAATCTATAAAAAAATCTTATACCCGTGTCAAATTCAACCAATCATTTTTTACTGCTAAATGTTAAATCTAAGCATTTTCGTTGAATATGTACGCGCCTAAAAACTCATTTATCGTCGATCAAAGTCGGATAAATTGAATTCGGAGCACCCACCAATCAGGAGCACCCACGATCCTAAGCTCCGATGTTTGTTGTAACGTCTGCTAGAATGGCAGCGATAAAATTGATTTGGTCTTTATTCGTAAATTTAATAATATGTGTAATTCTAACTGTGGCAGGGTAAGTGGAGAACCTTGTCTATGCTTATAAAATTTAATTATTTTCAATATCGAGGATATTTGCTTTATGATAACTTTATAACCTTTTACTTTGTAAACCATCTACGGAAGCTATTAATATGAGAACGATTAAATAAGTTTAACGTATAGTTCATTTATGTTTTCCGTTAAGAATTCTACTAAAAAAATATTACAATCCTGTAATATTACCAATATAGGTTTGGTGTAATTGATGTTGAAATGATCTAACAATTTAGGCTGCTAATTTGAAGTGTTTACAGTATATGATACATTAGAAATAGGAATTAAAGTATGCGTATATCTTTACAGGAGAGACTTTTATGCCATTTTAGGCATACCATCGACAGCAAGCCAACATGCGATAAAGAAGGCGTACAGAAAATTGGCAAAAGAATTACATCCTGACAAAAATAAAGACGATCCGAATGCCTCTCAGAAATTTCAAGATCTGGGTGCAGCTTACGAGGTCCTGTCAGACAATGAAAAGAGAGAAATGTATGACAGATGCGGAGAAGAATGTTTGAAAAAGGACGGTATGATGAATAATGCTGATCCGTTTGCAAGTTTCTTTGGTGATTTTGGCTTCCACTTTGGCGGAGAATCTCATCACCAGCAAGAAACGCCTAAAGGATCTAATATTGTAATGGACTTAGTAGTCACTTTAGAAGAATTATATAGTGGAAATTTTATAGAGGTAAGATTTTATAGTTAATCGGAAAGATACGTAAATGGGACGTACAAAATTGTTTGTCTTTCAGATAACAAGAAATAAGCCAGTTACAAAGGCAGCAAAGGGAACAAGAAAGTGTAATTGTAGACAAGAATTGGTTACTCGCAATTTAGGAAATGGAAGATTTCAAATGATGCAACAATCAGTTTGTTCAGAATGTCCAAATGTTAAATTTGTTACAGAAGAACGTGTATTAGAGGTTGAAGTAGAACCTGGCATGGTAGATGGACAAGAAACTAAATTTATAGCTGAAGGTGAACCACATTTGGACGGGGAGCCTGGAGATTTAATCTTAAAAATACGAACGCAACCACATCCAGTTTTTGAAAGAATTGGTGACGATCTATATACAAATGTTACTATATCTATGCAGGACGCATTAATAGGTTTTAAAATGGATATAGAACATTTAGACGGTCACAAGGTAGCTATTCAGAGGGATAAAGTAACCAAACCGGGAGCCCGTATTAGGAAAAAAGGAGAAGGCATGCCTAATTACGAGAACAACAATCTTCATGGCACCTTATATATTACATTTGACGTTGCTTTCCCTGAGACAGAATTCACGGATACTCAAAAAGAAGGTGAGTTATTTTAACATATAACGCTCGTGACATACAACACGATCTGTGTTTGCGTTTGTTCAATCTTTCTTTACCCTTTTGGCAGAAATAAAAAATCTACTACAACAAGATTCTGTAAGTCGAATTTATAATGGAATAAGGGGAAATTAAGAACTTTAAGTGTAACGTATGTACAAAGTGACAGTATAAAATGTGCATACTACCGAGGTGCGCGTGTTGACTCAGTGTGTTTCTATACCAAGTGGTGCTTTCGCTTCCTTGAAATGTGGATACCAACGGGTTTGGTAGCCAACCATGAGGTCAGTTGAAATGGATACATGTAGCAAACATAATAACCATTGCGAGTACACGTACTTCCTCTTTGATTATAAGAAACTGGTCATATATGTATTATTGCCAATTACTTATGCGGATGTCAGGAATGTTTGTGCAGTTTATTTAACAAAATAAGTTATTTTTCCTTTAGCACGCACGGGTGATGCATGAGTGTTTTACATGAGCAGAAATTTTGCATTTAAATAGTGAGAGATACTCGATGAAAATGTTTTTAAATATCGGACCTAGTATCCAATAATAAAGTATTGTATTACGATTTTTCTATTGACATTATTCGCAATAAAATGTACAACACCATCCGTCATCAATAACTCTAAAGGATTGTGCAATCATTTAACTTGCGTTTCAAATATTTATTAAAAAATGTTACGCATTAAATTGTACATTAGTTTATACTTTACAAAGGTTTTATTTCAATACCTTTGCGTACACTTCATTTACAAAAATTAAAGTATAATTCTTTTTCGTCAGATACAACACAGTATGTTGTAACGTTTTTGTTGCTTTGTACACAGCAACCTTAAAATCTCTCATAAAAAGGAGGCCATAAATAAATTATAATTTTTGTATCTTTATATGTAATTCTAACGTACTTACCTTGTGTAATTACCTGTAGTTTTTGTTAATTTATAATTGAGTTTTTATAACTATCTCAAGTATGTCACCGATTCGTATTACAATCGTATTAAAAATTAGCGCACAAACATTTTATTACGGACCGATGGTTTTAATTCTATGCAACTCTGTATTCGACCATTGAACAATCGAGCTTGCATTCATCTCGTTTTAGCACAGGTAAAAGAAGTTATTTGCATTGAACCAAAATCATTGAACGATATCGTGGTCCTATCGAAAAATATACGCATACGCGTTTGATGGTAAAATCTTAAGACAGGTATCGTTAGACCGATAATGTGGCTTTTCTGTTTCTCTTGTCTCAAAGTAATAAATAAATTATTTTATGCTTTTTTTTTTTTTATAGCATAGATATATAAATCTGTAGCATAAACGTGAAACACAAATAATAAGTAAGTATCCGAGTTACATTGTTCTATCTGAATTTAGGAAAATCGTATACAATATACAAATGTTACTAATAATGGTTTCAGAAAATACAATCAATCATAAGAAGATAGTTGTTGGAGTTGAAGGCTAGTTAAATCTTTAGATAATTACAGGACAGTAGGACCATTGCAAAGCCGTGATTTTACGTAATCAGTGTTTTTCGTCGAACGGATATTATTGTAAAAAGACGAACGAAGTATTTTAATAGCAGGAAGTCTGCGAATCGCGTCTAATAATTAAAATGCTAGCACATGTTAGGTCTTTCTTTGAATTTAGTTGAAAATTATTCACAGTATGCTTAACAAATCAAACGTCGTATTTTAAAAGTTGCTGTCATTTACTTGGACATAAGAAGAAAATGTATTTTTGTAACATAAAAGAATCGTACGTCTCTGCAATTGCATTTTTATACGTACGTCCGTACACGTGCATTTGTATGCCATAGTAGACTAAACGCATGTATATATGGTCAGGTTTAAATTCAATAATATCCCTGCACCACGCCAATTACGTTTACTTATTACTTACTTACTCGTGTATTAACATATTACACTGTGCGTATTTATTATTATCGTACACAATAAAAACGATACTGCTACGTTAGTTGACGCTTAATTTGTTAAGTACGAAATTACCGTGAATCACATCTTTAAAGCAAGTATCTTATCACAGTGTGACTTTTTCTTTTTGTACCAGTATACTGGCTATCGTACTAATTTCATTCGAGAGTCGTTCAAGAGTATGTTCGTCAAGAGTATGATCTCTCAAAGTTTTCGAAAAATGAATAGAAAAGAAGAAGAAAAGAAGAGAAAAAGATGATAAAAGGAAGCAGATTAAGCTACAAACAATAGCAGTATAGCCTCATATTGAATTCATCGACACAGGCGCTTTGTTTTCCGTATGCGTTCAATCTGCTAACCGATCCTACCAACTTGTTAGTCTTACTCTCGTTTCTGTACCGTATCGTACCCTCGAATATCGCGTCACCAGGTTCCGTTTGAATCGTGATCGTGTAATCGATCAGTTGGTTCTTCTCACCCTCGCCCTTCCACGCTTTCGCGGCTTTAATTTCTTTCAATTTCAATACCGCGCACTGTACGAACTTGTTCAGCATGTTATTCAATTCCGAGACCAAAAAGACCGCCCTGTCCCGAAGATTTTCGTCATCCGAAGAAACATCGTAGCTGTTATGACACATACACCAATGACTAGCTATACCCGCCATGGAGCATGTCCTGTAGTCAGGAATCGGCAAAAACCAGCTGATTCCACGGGGCAAATTCTCATCTTTCGGCATCGCTCGAAGTCGGGCCTTAAGATTCGGTTCCTGCAGATTTTCCAAATGCAGTATGTCCATCAAGGTCTCGTGCAAGTCGAAAGCTGTTGTTAGACTGCGCGCGTTTCTTCGGAAATTCGCCCAAGCTACTTGATACTTTTCCTTCCACCATCGAGGCATCACGGCGAACATAAACGGAAGGCTGTCCTCCATTCTTCCTTGATAAGTCTGCCGAAAGCTTCCCCATCTCATCCCATGGTCGCTCATCACTATCAACGCTGTTTGATTTAGCAACTGTTTCGTGAACAAATAGGTGATGAGGTTGTAATAGGAATGGTCACCTAATTGCGGATAGTTGAAGAAATCGTGGGTGAGGCTGGCTTGCCAGATCATCGCGAAGTATGGGTCCCTGTAAAATCGCGAGGCGAATTTCTTAGCGTAGTCCAGTAAGTTTTCAAACGTTTTTCTGGTTCCCACGCAGAGATTCGCGTTTAATTTGTGCGTATTGCCGATATCGTTCTCGGATGCGACACAGAATGGTCTGAGATAATAGTCAGTCGGTTGAACTCGGAAGCCTCGTTTCAGATAATTGAAGGTGGTCATGCCACAGGCATCCTCGCCGAAACCCGTTCGATAACCAGATGCGCTGAAATTTTTCCAAATGAATGGGCAGTCGTCGAACGTTTTGTCTTTAGTTTGCCAACATAGATCGTGCAGTTCTTTCTCGGACAAGCCGCTTAAGACTGGCACTAAATTCGGATACGTGTTATCAGCCACTTTAGTGTAACCCAACAATTCAACCGCTCCAAGTTCTTTCAACGCGTGGACAGTATTCGGCATCATACGATGAAAATTTAGTCGTGAAATCGAGTCAAGGCCGATTATCAACACGCTGAGATGTTCAGTTTTCGCAGTGATCGCTCTGGCTCGCTCGTATTTCCTCTCTATCGATGGAAAACGGGGTACAAACGCGTGATAATCCTTGTATATCACCTGATTGTTGCGCGAACATTCCACTTTCACAAACTCGGTGTTTACGGCCGTCGCGTTTTCGAATTTTGAACACTTGTTACCGTACCTATAAATACGAATTACGAATATCAAATAAATATATTACGCTCGAAATTAACGAAAGAGACTAAAGCGATAAAAACGTATAAGAGAAATACGCGTAACAGATTTAATCCTGGTACGATTTTCGACCAAACTTTGGTAGAAAATTGCACGTGGTTCGAACAATGCGCTAAAATGAGACGAGAAATCGTAGACGATCGATAAAAATAAGAACGATCAGTCTTACTGACGTAACAATGTTGTCTTCGTCCTTCGTTCGCCAGAACGGGCGCCAGCAGCAATCGATTTCCCCTGAATTGTTGTAAAAATGGCCGATCGCATTTGGATTTATGTAGAGCGCTGTGTCGTTCGAATCGACCAGCGGTAAATGACTTCCGTGCTCGCAAATAAGTGGTTTCTCCTTCTCGATAAATCGTGTCATCGCTGAATCGAAAGGATCCATCGCTGGAATTCGGCAACCTTTGTTGCGGACTAGGAAACCGGAGTTCGTTATGGACGCGAACAAAGACTTCAATTCTACGTAATTGTCTGAAAATAAAGTATACGTTCACCGTTTAATTAATACGTATTTAATTAATTAATTAATTAATTAATTTTAATTAATTAACAACGACAAAGAGACGTTTAAACGAGCTTCGCTTAAACGTCCTGCTGGTCCTATGCTTTTAGTAAAAATATGTATAGGTATACCTTGCGAGGTATCGTTGATAATAGCTGCATACCGTGCCGCTCGAAACTGATCCGTGTTGAACGTGTTTATCACGATTAACGATACAAATAGGAAGATCAGCAGCCCTATTAACCATTTTTGTAGCCGCGATCGACTTTTGTATATATTGTTATGCAACTCGAAATTAAAAGTGTTAGGCTCAGTATCTAGCGCTTTTTTATCGCCACGAAACAGTATCTAAAAATAAAGATTATCGAATAAAATAACGTGGTAACGATACAATACCCTATCCTATCGTTTAAATAATTTTGCCGATATTTTATTCTCAGAAAATTTCGCTCGCATCTCATTACGTTGTCTTTATACATTTTTCTTTGGTTTGTTTCTTTAAGAAAAGAACACGATATCGGTATTAATTATTAATAAAACTAAAATTTCTGCGTCCAGTAACTAATTCGATAAATAAAACAAGTAAATCGACATTTATAGATTAACACATTCGTTCCTTCGAATACTCTATACGTATGTTTAAACATTGGTGCTTTTTAGTAATCGAAGCTTTCGCGATTCAAGTCTCTCGTTTCTCGTTTGTCGGCGTATGTTCGGACCTGAATATATATATATATATATATCTTTACATCGTATATTTATATCTTATATAATCCATGCGGTATATGTAACGACAAGAATAAATAAGAAAGAAGAAGTAATTAAGCGATTTAAGTTTAGCGGAGACAGGTTTAGTTGGTGATTCGTTATTAATTTTTATCTGAATACACAATTTAATCTAAAGTACATAAAAAACAGGTAAAATAACAATCAAACTGGAAATTTACTTGTCCATGATGCAATAAAGTACAATTTACTCGTCAATGATGAAAAGGAAATGTTCTTTAATTTTTTCAAATTTTACTTAACCAACTATAAATGATAACTTTCAGATGAGAAACGTTTCACGGCAAGAGCAATCGATTGAATCGAATATTATGTTTAACTTAAAACATTTTTAACGTTAAACGTTCGAATTTAAAGGTAACGAAGTTTTTGAAAATACAAGAGAAGATTTGAAAGTTTCACCGGGCTGAGAGCGTGGTGCGAGAGTAAAAACAAGATTAGTAGCGTTCTTCTGTTATAAATCAAAGTTGAAGAGTTCACTCTCTTTCGCTCTTATAAAATCGCGACACGCGCGAACAGCATATTATCGCATTTATCGATCGAAGAAAGTACACGTTTATTAAGAGACGAGAATCGATAAAAATTTGTCGTTGACTTCTCGTAAAAGCGAACATTTTGTTAAAGATGTTGTTGCGATTCTTGTAATTTGGAGTACGTTAAATAGGAAAATTCGGCTTAATTTCGTTGTATCTAGGCGAATAATCGCGGTACAATATCGATAACAATTACGATACTCGAGTCGCGAGAAAGGACAAACGAATCGTTCGTCTATTAAAAGTAACGTCTCGTTTGCTTTATTCCCTTCAGTTTTCACGTTCTTTTTCAAATATTCACCGTTATAACGCCGTTGTTATATTCGAACTTTATGTTTATCGTTGGATTCGCGTATTGTTGATACAGTTCGGATCGAAGGAACGACAACGATAAAAGTATCGCAATTTAATAATATTCGTAACTTACCTTATTTCGAGATTGATCGCACATGCCAGGGCAACCTTCCTTGCTAATCACCTTTGAACGTTCGAAAGATATCGGAAACAGGTACATGCATCATCCGATATCCAGACCTTATCGCGAAGAGGACTATTCGTGGTCGCTATCGTTGTCTTTGATACGGATTCAGATGTCTGTAAATTACGACCAGACCTTCCCGTCGAACTGCAATGTTTGCAATCACGCAAGAAATCACACCGACTGGTAAAATATAAAATCACCTTATCGTAAAATATTTATCGTGCGGTTATTGTATATCGCGTTATCTCGAACGCTAGTTAAACAGAGATAGGAAACTAAGGAAAAAAGAGACGAAAAGCGTAATTGCAGGACAGATAAGGAGCAAGAAACGAGACGGGAGAGGGAAATGCGAACGAAAAGTTACGCTGTACTTAACGCATATTATTAATTGCGATTCTATTTCGAACCTTTTAATTTAGCTTTTAATTTTGCGTTAAAGTGAAAATTATCGTACTTACCGATGGATTCTTTCGATCCTGCTTTTTTCACCGCCGCTTTTTTCACCGTCAGCCTCTATCGAAACGATCCCAAGTGCAGGCATCGTTGAGTAAATCTCGCTAAGCTCTTTAACAGGTTTCTTCCACCGTTTCATCGCATCTCCACGATTTCCACGATGAAACTTTGCTCTGCTCGGTGTTCGACCACGATTTTTCGCGAGTAACAAAAATGAACAAAAAAAATGGAGAAACGTTTGCCAACCGATTCGACGATCGTTTGGAAGCAGCCGTGCGAAGATAGGTCTTGTACGATGGTTGCACCTGAAAAATTCGTTCCGTAAAGGGGTTTGTTCGTTCGCTGGCTATTTCGAACAAGAAGTATCAGGCCGTTAACGAGGCTGTGTTTCCGCTATAAGCGAATACTCGGTTTCAAGCAGATGTTTCTTGCGAGAATTTGAAAAATCTGTAAATTCAGCTTACTCGTTTCTCCTTTAGAAATACTTTGCGTGTAAAATTAAACCGATACAAGGGTATGGTTATATAATAATATAGGCGATGTTTGTACGAGATTGGCGATGATCCGCGAGGGAAATTCGTCGATCCCGCGATTTGACACAGTCGGACGGCTCGCCGAACGCCTCGATTCGACGTCTCGTCTAACGTCAGGAAGGTTCGATTCAGCGCACTTTAACGTAACCAAGTTTTCGTCTCGATGCATTTTAACGAGAGGGTGGTGGTTTCGGGAGCCGAGTTTCTCGCCGCTCTGGCGCCGCTCTCCTTACTTGCATCTCCTCGTTTTCGACAACAGGTCGGATTTCACGGGTTTCCATCGGGTTTCCCTTTCACGGCCGGAACACCCTTTTCCGTTCAATCGTTCGCAGCAACGGTTGCCGATCGAAATGCCTGCCGATCGAATTTACCGGACCGCGTAAACGGAACTGTCGGATGCCAAAATCGCCATAAACCATCACCATCACTATCGCCGCGTGTTACGTCATTGCGGCTGTTCACTTTGCCACTGCTCGACGAATAGCCGCGCGATCGTTCGCGGATCTTGCAACAGCGCGATCGAAACGGTAATATAGGATTAGGAGGCACGACGCGGTACGACGGTGCAAACGATTTTACAACTGGATGACCGGACTTGACGTTGACATGACGAGACGCTGGGTGAAATGCGGCGAGCAGCGTTTGGACCAGTTCGAAGATGGAAAATGAGCGTAAAACGTAGTCCGGGAACGGGAACAGAGTCATCGAAGAACGAACAGTCTTCTTTTCCTCGTGTTCTCCGCGTGGCCACGTGGGAACCGTCGGTCAGTCCCCAATTCCCGGAACACGTTGGAGATAGCGACGAGGCGTTGCCGTGGCCGTGGCTGGGATCCTAGCGGAATACATACAGGGGCCATAGGCAGCGAGGTAACGAGAGGAGGAGAGACGAGAGAATCTGGTCGATAGACGCGGTAGCGCGCGCGCGCGCCCGCGCGCCCGCGGCCTCTTCTGCACCTCGGCGATACGTCGCGTCGCGCGTCGTGCGTCGTGCGTCGCGCGTCGCCACGGCTCAGTTAACAGCCGTTTCCTCTTACTCTGGTCCAGCGCAGCGGCTTAATAGCACGGACAAACGTTATCTATCCGCCAACCTTTTATCCATCCTTTACATAATTTATCATTACCTATATTTATCATTTATATAATTTGTCATTATGATTTTATTCTTATTATGTGTTAGTATTATCAGTTGACCGCAATCTGATATCTCGCTATCGGCGCCGCGTATCATATTTCAAATACATATTCGCGATGGTGATTTATCATGTTCGTAATTTTTCTTTCCTTCTTCTTTGCTTGATCGATAACCGATATCGTATGATTGTTATTTATCATTGCCAGTTCCTTTGCGAATCAAGGTCCTTGTACAACTGAAAATACTATTGCGCGACAAGTAACAGCACGGAATATCAGTTACTTACGAAACTATGCTTAAAAAGTCATCTAACCCGAAAGAAATTGACATCCGTCAATGAGATCGCCTTTCCACAACTTTTCATTCATCGAGCGAAACGCAGATGGAAAAAAATTATTTTCCACCACTATCCGCGTATATTTGATCGATCGAGCTTCGATATTCCATTTCTCCTTGTCCTCTTGCTTCGTCCGATTGTCAGTTTACAGAATTGTTCAAATTAAAACCGTGCTGGTTCTTGGAACTTGATTCTCGGACTTTGATCGCGATCAACGATACATTTCGAGCAAAGTCTTTGGAAATTTTCTAGTAACTACGCCGATCTCGTTGAACGACACCACAATACCCAAAACCTAGACACGCCCGATATATTTTCGGCTTATACGTTATAAGCGGTAAAAAAAGAAGGAAAGGCCGGAAAATATCAATCGTAGCGGAGGAAATTATAGGTAAACGCATGGACGCGATATAGGGAAAGGACGAAGTCACCCTAGCCGATCCGTAGGAACATTGTATGTACGCTATGGACATTCTAAGGAGACTTTAAATACAGAAAACTCACGCGCACCTGATAAACGATAATTACATGGAAGTACACACGGTCGTTTTTTACGGGAATGTTGCTCGTTCGTTAGTGAAACAAAAAAAAAAAAAAAAAAAAAAAAAAAAAAAAAAAAAAGAAAAAAAGAAGAACGCGTCATCTACCCGTTTGTCGGTAACGCGAAATAGGATGTTTTAGATGGTAAGGCATTT
Organism: Bombus difficillimus; assembly: GCA_014737525.1. Taxonomy (NCBI): domain Eukaryota; kingdom Metazoa; phylum Arthropoda; class Insecta; order Hymenoptera; family Apidae; genus Bombus; species Bombus difficillimus. Next base: position 1,740,942 of record JACXIT010000214.1, read on the forward strand.
TATGAAAAGCGCGTTTAGTTTCATAGTCTATGAAATTATTGACTACGTACCTCGTCGGTGACATATTGAACGCGTATCGGTGGCGATGATCGTGTCTAGTGGTTTTGCATTGAAATTGCAGACGAGCGTCTATTCCTACTCTACGGTATGGTGGTTATCGGTACAACCGCTGCTCGTATCGACAGTCGGTACGATAGGGACAGATACGTCGGTATAGAAGGAAACGTCGGGAAAGTAGAGCGCGAACAAACGTAAATCGCGGAACTCTTCAGTCAGCGAATACGAACCGTCGCGAGTACGAAAAGTATTTTTGCAGATGGTAGCAAAACGAAAATGAAAACACCGGATGCGACTCGTTCTCATAATAATTGTTTATTGTTGAAGTGATATAGATATAATGATCCGTAACGTAATTCAACTACAATGAGACAAGTTGCGTAACTAGCAAGATTCGTGTTTATACATGGATTATACAATATGTACAGAAAACCTAAGATCGTAGAAGCAATACTTTGTTTTGGACAACTTCACAGGACTTGCAATCTGGGGAATAGCTGCCAGCCTTTTCGTGCCCCCCCCCTTTCCCATCTTTTCTTTTCCTTTTTCTTTTTTCTTTTTTCTTTTTTCTTTTCTCTCGTCCGTTCCTTAATTTAAAAACGACCATTGCGCGAGCACGCGAAACATCTGCACTCGTGAAACTAGTAAACGTTCCACTTAACTTACGAAACATTTTTAATAGCACGCTAACGACTTACATTCGCTTCTCTAACCCGACATTTTCGCCTTTTATACTTATCGTGTGTTTGTTATTTACAACGGTGTCTATATACACGTATATATGATATATACGATAGTCACTGCGAAAGGAGACTTTTGATTGTTTCCCTAAACGCTACCTTTTACACTCTCGAGCGCTCTCTCCTAGTATTAATCGTATCGTTTTCTTCTTTTCCTTTCTAACTCGAATTTACATATAATTTCCGTTTCTTCTTCTTCTTCTTCTTCTTCTTCTTCTTCTTCTTGCTTCATTTTGTCTTCTCATTGTTCCGGGAGGAATCGACAATCATTATCGGACCGTGTTTCTTTATAAAAACAACGATAAATTATCGCAGTTCGTTTCTTTTATCGTGGATTCGCACGGCGAACGATTACTATCGTAAAATAAACGCATAACCGCCGTACAGATAGACACGCGCGTTCATCGGCATGGTTTTTAACGAACTTCACAACGAAACGAAACGTAAGAAACGAAGTACTGGCAAAGTATGCGTGGATTCGACCGTCACTGGCAGGCGGTCAACTGCCAATCAATTCCATTTCGTGAGCCATATTTTCAGAAACGCATTTACGCGAGAACGTTAAAAAAACCCTTTGTTCTGTCGGTTGCTTGTTCCATACGCTCCTCGTACAAATCTGTTCGCTTTATTTCTGGTGATCGAAGCCGTTAGTTTCGAGCCGTAGCTCGTTTTCTTTTATCCGGTTCGCGCTTTTCTCACTTTTACGCGGATACAGCGATGCAATGAAATTTCATCGAATTATCGAATCGTTATTAAGAAGTACGGAAACAGAGAGACGGTTCTACCGAATATCGTTCGAATATAATAATTTTCTCCTTTCGATTCGTTGAAAAGGTTAATTCTGTTAAAATATATATTTTATTTCCACCGTTACACAATATCCGCGTATCTTCGTACGAAACTTTCGTGTGAAATTCGCCAAGCATTTCCATCAAACGTCCTCGATCGTAATAATTAGTCGTTTATCCGCAATTCTTGATCAACGTATAGCCACCGTGGATCACCCGGAGACCGCGATACACCGTGGCTCCTGTTATTATCCTCTCGTTTTGCAACGAGAGTCGTCGAATCGACGGAGTTCTTAAAAAGTTACACCTAAGCTAGTTAAAAATCAGATAAATTACGTAAAGTGCTTAATGGACACACGTATGCAGAATTGCTATCGTTACTTTTTACACGTTTCTTTACATGCGTATCGTATCTCATCTATTATTAGTATTTTTATTTATTTATCTATCCTTTGTTCGCATTTAACGTTTAAACGCGACGACATACAGGAAAGCCATTATACACGAGAGTATTACTTTTCGAGTACGAACGAACGCGATCGATCGCGCACAGTCCACGACGTATGCCTGTTCGATCGCCTCGTATTCGCCTCGTATTCGCCTCGTATTCGCCTCGTATTCGCATCGTATTCGCCTCGTATTCGCCTCGTATTCGCCTCGTATTCGCATCGTATTCGCATCGTATTCGCCTCGTATTCGCCACGTATTCGCCTCGTATTCGCCTCGTATTCGCCTCGTATTCGCATCGTATTCGCATCGTATTCGCATCGTATTCGCGTACGATTACCGATGACAAATAATTTCTTCAAATTCCCGTCCTTTTTCGCCACGCGGCCTTGCTAAACGAGGTTACGCGTCTCTTCGTTACCACTGAGCTCGCGTTAATATCCATTTCCAACCCTTGCTTGCTTCTCACTTCCATTTCCAACATTCCTAACAAACACACGCTCGGACCAAGTGACATTATCGTTCGCGCGCTCCGAGATAACTCTTCGAGAATCCGAGCTTTCTACGCGCATAGAAAATAATGTCGCTTGTCCCGGTTTAGCTTTTTCCATCCTGCGATGCATCACATTGCTTTCTTTTTTAAATACTTGCGATCTTTCGCGTTCGACGGCAAATCAGATTTAAAAAGCGTAAACAAATTTTTGTATAAACATTACCAAAGTTACTCTGTAACTTTTCTCAAACTTTTCTCAAAGTTAGTTCACGATGCAACGTAGTAACGATACTTATCTTCGATAAGAAGAAATTAGAAGAAAGAGGAAGACCAGTCTCGTGGATTCCGTATAAACGCGCGTGCAATCATAGGTGACCGATAGCGCAGCATCGATTCTACGCGTAACGATGCATCGTTGACCGGGAAAGAATCGCAGTTTGACCGTACGGCAGTTGAACGAGGTGTTGTTGGACCTAGGAAAACACTCGAGATCGATGGGTATCGGGGGAACGCAAAACGACGTCGGCTGTCTTTCCGTATAAAATAACGACGGGACGCGTTGGCGGTGCTCGCTGTACATCCAGTGTAAATAATAATACTATGATACAAAGTATAAGTACATTGGTTTAAATGATTGCAGGCTGCTCCTCTCGTATCACAGCGAGGGCGCTGCCGGGCCCGCTTCGAAACTCCTAAAAACGCCGTTCTCTCGGAGGAGGACGATAAAAAAAAAAAAAAAAGAAAAGAAAAAAGAAGAAAAAGGAAAAATGAGAAGAAAAAGAAAGCGACGCGTGTACTCGCGCGTGTATACAACTCGTACCTCTTCGCACCGATACAATATTTATATATCTATATATTTATATATATTTATGTATATATATATATATATATATCATCTTCTTTCTTTATGTATATATTTATATCTTCCTGTACGGGATATCTCGTATAACCGGTGGTTGTACATTCGAACATACATTCTTATTTTCGTTTACGAAATAAAGTCAAATGCTGAAAAGAGATCGGCTCGAGATTCTAATCGACACCGAAATTTTGAAATGGACGACGACGCGCGTTTTAACCTCCGTGTTGCATCGCGTACGAGAACCAACAACGTTCGGAGGTGGTATCGATCAGACAATATACCCCGTATAGGCGCGTTTTATAATAATAACGTACGATAACTCTAAGTGAGGTGACCACCACTGTCGCGCATGGACGGTCAGAGTGTGGAGGGCCAGGACGTCGCGGCGCCACGTGTCTTGCGGCCCTCGTGGACTCAGTCTAGGCACCGCGTCCGTCGTCCCTCGTGCGAAAGCACGTGACGCGGGGAAGAGTTCTCAAGAGGGACCCGGTTATCGAAGTTCGTGCTCCTTCCAAGGTCCTCTCGATCGCGTTTAAGACTAGTGTGACAATAGGAACATGGTATCTGCTCTGGCTCTGGGGATCAAGAAAGATATGTCGTCGGACGTTCGACACGTCCGAGTTCTTCGGCTCGCGAAATGCACTGAAACACTACTTCCGGCTCCATATAAACGTCTCGTTGCTCTCTCTCTCTCTCTCTCTTTCTCTCCCTCTCTTTCGTTCTCTCTCTCTCTCTCTCTCTCTCGTTCTCCCTCTCTCTCTCTCTCTCTCTCTCTCTCTCTCGTTCTCTCTCGTTCTCTCTCGTTCTCTCTCTCGTTCTCTCTCTCGGTCTCTATGTCTGTACGACAGCCAGGACGGAGTTCAGTCACCGAAAACGTGAAGCCTCGAGGAAGAAGGATATGTGTCGTTGACGGAGGTTCACGTGGCCAGTCCTTCGCCCCTGGCCGCCGCTGGCGGCGGAAGTCGAGCCGAAGGTGGAGTCGAGTTGCCCTCCGATCTGGTCGGCGGCTCCCTGTCGAAATGATGCTGAAGCGCGTCCCCTGTCCACGAGGACACGTTCGCGCTGCTCTGATTGCTTCCGTTGGAACTTGGCGTTCCCGGTGAGTGGGAGGGCGATGGCGTTTGAAAGAGCATGGACCCAGACGGGATCGAGGACTTGCCGTCGAGCAGCGGTCCGTTACTGTTCGCTGCCACCATCGGTTGCTTGTCCAGGGGGAAGCCAGCTCCAGCCGCGTACACCGAGCCGAATAATCCAGCGTACTTGCCAGCGGCCACGGAGTGACTGGGTAGACCGTTGTTGCTTTGAATCACCGAGATCTCGTTCAGCTGTAAGCAACGCGCGCCCGCCGATTAGTTATATTCGGCGGCGGTCGAACGGAATTACGAAACTAAGGAGGAAACGAAAGGAAGAACGATCGTCGATCGTCTAGCGACGACGGATTATTTTTCGCAGTCGCGACGCAGACTCTAGATACCGGACCAGGCCCTTTAGCCTTCTCGATATCTTCTTTGGATCGCGCGTATTTTCATATCGTCGGAGAAAAACGTGCAATTACGGTTTTTTTCTTTCGCGGTATCTGGCCGTTTAGCGATACTATGTCTGTCGTTATCCTTCAGGCAGTTAGCCTTTAGTCGGTAATGGTAGGTTAAAACGTATCGTACGCGGTTCTGTCGATGCACGACTATCTATGTCTTCGCGCTTTTCCAACCACTGGCGATTCAAAGAACCAACGAGTAGTCGATGTAGCCGTACCGTTCGATTCCTCTAATCCTTCTCGATATTATCGAAATGCTAGACTTTCAAATAATCGCTCACCTTCTGCTGCACGCCGTTAAGGAATGGCGCGGGTAGATACGGATAGAAAAGATCCGGCCGACGCTGCAGAAACTCCGAGTCCTTGGGAGTGATGGGTAGGGGAGGCAGATCCAGGGACATTCGACGACCTCGTCGAGAAGCTCCGTTGGTCCACATATGAGTACCCATGTGTACCTACGATCAGAAGAAACGAAACCTCCAGTCAACGCGACTGTTAACGATCTTCTTCGGTGTCGCTGATCTTTCATCGAGCTTTGCAGTATCTTTCTTTTTCGTTCCTGTACGTTACGCGTCAGCGTTAGTACAAGCGGTAGCAGCTAGCTGATGTTAGTGAATAAACTCGAAGAATCCAGAGACACGGGGATAAAGGGATAGCGGACAGGAAAACTGACGGATAACAGAGAAAGTAACGGACAGAGACAGAAATTGAAAGAGAGAGAAAGAGAGACAGAGAGATAGAGAGAGAGAGAGAGAGAGAGAGTGAGAATGAGAGTGAGAGTGAGAGAGACAGATAGACGGAGAGAAACAGGAAAAATGATGCGTATACCTTGAGATTGCCCTTGGTGGTGAAGGCCTTCTGGCAGACGGTGCATCGGAACGGTTTGTCGCCTGTGTGAGTTCTCATATGGATCTGCAGCGCCGAAGATGAGGAGAAATTCTTATTGCAAATCTGGCACAAGTGTTTGCTCGGCACGCCTGCAAATACACACACAGAGTTTCGCTGAACAGACCCTGACGCAAGTTTAACGAAGGTTCTCAAGCTTGTCTCTTTTCTTCGAGAGAGAGGGGGAGAGAGAGAGAGAGAGAGAGAGAGAGAGGAGAGACAGATAGAGGAGGGAGATAGATAGATAGATAGAGATAGATAGATAGATAGATAGATAGATAGATATAGAGAGAGAGAAAGAGAGAGAGTTTCATCTCGGAAAATTTATCCGTTCGCGGGCGAGATTCAGGACGAAAGACGAAAGAAACGAGAAATGAAAGAGAAAGCGAAGCCGTCGGCAGAGGAGAGAGCGCGTGATGCGGAGGGAAGCGCAAGCGAGTGCACGAGTAAGCGAAGCTGATGTATAAATATGCGAAAGAGCGGTGGCTACTTTCGCGTTTCGGCCGAAGCTCGACGGCGATCTCTGGTAGCGAGAAACAGTTGAACCTGGCAAGCGAAGCCTCTTCGATCGTTCGAACTGTGCTCGATGAAGAAGCAGACCGATCAAACGCTTTTCAACCGGTTTCCAAGTTACTTACTGGCTGGTCTCTTTGGTGCTGGCAGCTCCCCCTCTGGCGGCGATCTCTTCACGGCGATGCTTTGTTCCATCGAAGTCGGAGGCATCGGTGGAGGAGGCGGTGGCGGCGGTGGCGGCGGCGGCGGTAAGCTCGAATCCTCCGCGCACATCGGACTTCTCGAGGTTTCGTGCTCCTGAGATTGCTGTTGGTGTTGCTGCTTCGAGTCGCTGAACAAATGCGGCGGCATGTCGCGGATCTTGTGAGTCAGCATGTGCTGCTTCATGTTCCCCTGTGTGAGAGAAAACATTGCTCGGTTACATCGTCACGAACCAGACAGCTTCGAGTTCAATCACTTCATCGATCACACCACTCTGCATAATTTCTCGCGATTCGACGTCGTATCGCTTTTCAACTTTTCCTTACTTAGACAAATATTTTCTATAGGTTATTCGGACAAAAGGAATAAACACGGTCGAATCGTACGATAAATTCGAAGGCTTTTTCAATTAGTCGACTGGCCCAAATTGAGTCGACGTTCTATACGCTCGTCTTGCCAGGAAAAGAGAAGAAAGAAGAGAGAAGAGAGAAGAGAGAAGAGAGAAGAGAGAAGAGAGAAGAGAGAAGAGAGAAGAGAGAAGAGAAAAGAGAGAAGAGAGAAGAAAAAAGAGAGGAGGAAAGAGAAAACGAATGGCGTAAGGTCGAACGAAGAATACATAGTGGTGTTATCATAGTTGTTGTTTCATTGTCAAAATGCAGCAGGCTCTTACCAGGAGGCCGTGCGCCGAGGGTAGAAGTCCGAGGGCGGGCGACATCAGCGGGGGTAGGCGGATGGCAGGATAGACAGGCGTCAGCCCCCGCCCCCCTCCGGCTCCTTTCCGCCCCCGGTTCTTCCGATCCTCAGGTCGCCGCCGCCGCCTGCGTTTCGCTTTTTCTCGACTACTGGCGCACGCTGATCCAAATTGAGGATCGGGTGAAGTGATCGAACTGTTAGCGGGCAACGGTTGAGACGCACAGATGCATGCTTGCTGCCCGGAACCATCGTTCTGAAAGTATCGTAGAAAAAACAAAGATACAGAGCTGGCCAAACCTGAACCGACTGGCGCGATTTGCATCGTGATTTTCTATTATTTTACGATTATCGATTCGTCCGTTCGAGTTTCCGTTAATACGTTAATTCGGATATATCGCGTTAGTATCTATTTCCCTCTCTAAAAGCAACAAAGCGTAAGCGTTCGCCGCGAAGGAATCGCGCAACTGCATCGCCGACTTGCATGTATTTTTTTCAAACGTCGTATTAGTCCTACCGTTATAGCTAGTATTTTATTATATAGTATCGATACGATATAGCGTTACTTTTACATCGATTCGTACATATCGGCAAACAGAGAACAATCCGATGCACTCGAAACCCGAAATCTTAATTCGCGTCCAACGGATTGGCACGAGACGCGTTCACTTGCAACTACGAAAATCCTCCCATCGTGTACAAATGTTTCTTCGCGTTCTTCCTTTCTTTCAATTCTTTTTCATATTCGTGTATTTATAAAGGACGTTCGCGTAATTAAAATAACGAAAACTTTTATACGAATTTAAACGCGAGAGAATTACTACGCGTAACTCGCTAACCATTCTTCGATTTTCTCGAGACTTTGAATTAAGCGTTCCAAGTTGTTCTCGTACTGTGAAACGTTCGAGTCGTTAAAAGCGAATCAAACTGGAAATTTCGATAACGTCTTACGTCTTTTTCTAGCGAGCAAGTGCAAATGGTTGCTGAAACGTGGCAAAAAGTCCGTCATAACCTTTAAATCCCAACGACAAACGCGAAGAAGAACGAATTAGGAAAGAAGACCGGAAGAAAAGAATAGATTTACAGGTTATTAGGAGCGAGGCGATCGTATTTGATCGATTCGATTCGTTGCACGATTCCTCTCGACGCTCGTTTGGCGAGCAGCAAACAATTCTCGGAATGAGCGCGTCCAATCCCATCGTCCCGATCCCAACGAACGTAAGAAAGTTACGTTACCTTTGTGGAAAAGCCTCTGTCGCATATGCTGCATTTGAAAGGTCGTTCCTTCGTGTGGCTCCGGTAATGGATCTCCAACGCGGAGTTGCACGCAAATGTCTTGTAGCAGATATTACACGTGGTGTTTCCACGCACTGTAACAGATCGTACTTCTTTACAATTGCTTCCCGACACTTTCGCACGCTTCTACCGTCCGTGAAAGCAATTTGTAACCGCGATTCGACTCTCGTAAACTATCCGTCACGAACGCGAAAGACAGAGAGAGAAAGAGAGAGAGCGAGAGAGGGAGAGATAGAGATAGAGAAAGGGAGAGAGAGAGAGAGAGAGAGAGAGAGAGAGAACAGGCTCTAATCTAATCGTCAAACGCGCGAGCGGACGCCGGCCGAGAACGACCGCTGGCGAACGCGAGCCTCCGGAACTCGAAGCCGATCGTTATCCGCGTGCCGTAGCTGCCCCGAGAACAACGTCAGACTCGCTTGGTTTTCTTCGACGGAAGGAGTGAAATGAATCGTACAGGCAACAATCCGTTCTTTGCAAAGAAGTTTATTTATTTACTTATCAAATGTCCATAGTTTCGATCTTTCCTTACGCAAAAAAGGAATACAACAACTGATATTTGTCCACGCAAGTTCTGTATCTGGTCTATCCGTACTTTTCTTTCTTCTTTTTTTCTTTTTTTTTATGTCGAAGAGTGTGATTCAAATTAAGAGAGAGCGCGAGAGAGAGATAGGGAGAGAGAGAGAGAGAGAGAGAGAGAGAGAGAGAGAGAAAGAGAGAGAGAAAGAGAGAGAAAGAGAGACAGACAGACAGACAGACAGACAGACAGACAGACAGACAAACAGACAAGAGAGAGAGAGAGAGAAAGAGATCATAGGTGTTCAAAGAGACAATAAAAAGAGTGTCAAGCGGGAGGGTAGGAGTGCTAGGTCCGGCTACACCACAAGTAGGATACGTCGATATACAGCTTGGATAAAGGTGGACGAATCAGTCAGACTGGCGGTGAGGATCGGTGAATCGTGTCAGATCGATCGGGAGGTGTAGCAGGAACTGCAGCTCGCCCTGATGCTAGCAGCGCCTACCTGCTGGCCCTCCGACAGCCAGGCCGAGCGGGTTGTAGGTGGACGTAGCAGCCAACACGGCTGACGTGGTCAGGGAAGCCAAGGGCCCGGCGGCGCCGCTTCCAGGAGTCACGGCGTTTATCGAGCTGACGCTGTTTATGCTCGACGAACCGATGCTGCTGGTAGACGGCGACGATGAGACCGCTTGCAGCAGGCCTGCGAACATGCCGAACGGATGCGGATGGTGGGTGGTGGTTTGCGGAGGTGGCGTTGGCACTGACGCCACCGAGGCCGGAGTGGACGATGCCCGAGGCGTCAAATCTAACGGCGCGCCGGGATTCGGCGGACTGTTGCTCTTCTCGCTGCCGTTGTAACGGTGAAACGGCGGCGACCTGGCGGCGTTTCCTATCGTCGACGCGGCTGTCGTCGTGATCGTTCGCACCTGATTCTCGAGAGCGGCCAGCGAGGTCGAAAAGCTGGGCAAAGACACGTCCTTGTGGTCGTTTTCTTCGCTTTCGCGATCCTGCTCGTCCTCTAGGTCGCCGCGACTCGCGTCGCGATTGCATCTCTCGTCCTCCTCTCTGCGATCGTCCTCCTCGTCTTCCTGGTCGTCCGCTTCCTCGCTGTGCTCCTCCGCGTACCTCGCCTGATGCTGTTGCTGCTGTTGCTGCTGCTGCTGTTGCTGCTGCTGATGCTGATGCTGCTGCTGATGCTGATGCTGATGCTGCTGTTGCTGATGCTGCTGCTGTTGAGGCTCGTCCTTCGCGTCGATGTCGTTTTCCTGAGCCTGTCTCTCCAGCTGTTGGCGAGTTGGAGGAAAGCTTAACGGGAATCCAGGTCCCGCGGGGTGAATCGGTGGAAAGCCTTGAGGAAGGAAGGACGCCAACGGATGGTGCGGATAACCCGGCGGGAACTCGTTCACCTCGCCGGCTTGTATTTGCTCCGGACTGAGCTCCGTCGGCTCGCCGGTGTGCAATCGTATGTGCTGCTGAAGCACCAACGCGTTGGTAAATTTCTTGTGACAAACGGGACACTGATGCAACATTCTGAGCGGCGGTTTCGCCCTGTGGACGCCCATGTGAGTCTTCAAGTTACCCTTGGTGGTAAACGCCCGGCCGCAGATCTTGCACTTGAACGGACGCTCGCCCGTGTGAGTCCTGTAATGCATCTGCAGTGCGCTCTTGCAGGACAGCACACGGTGGCAGATAACGCACTGGTTAGGATCGGTCAGCTTGTGCTCGATGTTGTCGACCAACTGCTGCAACTTGGACGTTTCCGAGGTCTTGGTTATCTCGATCAAACTTTCCCAGGAGTTGTCGTTGCTGCCCGGCCTTGGCAACAGACTGGAATAGATAGCCGGATCCTTGGCCGGATCGATCATCTCGTTGGTCGAGACGGCGGCGGACGCGTTTACGGCTGGTGGTGCGGCGTGATGGGGTGGTATTTGATGGTGCGCCGGTGGCCCTGGGAACAGAATTCCCGCGAACGATGTTTGAAGGCTTCCACTGCTCGCGCTACTACTCGCAGGGGAGGCGCCGGGGTACGCGACAACGTGTTGCGGCAAACGATTGATGGTTCCACGACCGGACAAATTCTCCGGCTGTTCCTCGATCTCCTCGTCGACTTCCATGTCGCCGTCTCCCTCCAGTCGACCGCTCATCTTACTGTCCATGCTACAGTCTTCGTAAGTCTGCGGTTGAGAGGGTGGATTGACGGAGGATTGGGGTGAATTTAAATACCGTCTGGTCGTCTCCTCGAAATCCTCGCTCTCCTCCTCCGTGGGCTCCTCGGCCTCCTCCGGCTCTTTCTTCGGCGTTATCCTCTCGGTCGGTTCCTGGCTCATAGATCGTTGCTGCCGCTGGTATTGTTCCTGCATAGGCGATCGCTGCTCCAGCTTCATCTCGTCCCTCTGCTCGAGCTGCTGCTTTTGATGTTGTTGTTGTTGTTGTTGTTGTTGTTGTTGGTTATGGTGGTGATGGTGGTGATGGTGATTGTCGTGAAAGGAATGACGAGAATTGGACACAACCGCGGGGGAATGTGGCGAGGTGGTCGGGGCAGTGGTAACGGGCTTGCTCAGGTTCTCCGGCACGTCCTGATCGTCCCGATGAGCGACAACCGGCGATCTGTACAAGGGTGGCATACCGGGAAGGGCTAAACTGAGCGGCAAGGGCGGCTGAGGAGGTAAGAAACCGTGCGCCGCCGCCGGGTGAAAAGAGGGATGGTGAGAAGGTGGTGGCGGCGGCGGTGACGGCATCGGTCTCTGACCGGAGGCGATTTGTTGTAGCAAGGGTGGGTGGTACTTGTCCAGGTGTTCCGGAACGGGATTCGGGTTCATCTTAACATGTGGAAACTTGGCCGTATGCCTCTGGAAGTGGACCTTCAGGTTTCCTTTCGTGGTGAAGCGGCTGCCGCAGACGTTGCATTTAAAGGGTCGCTCACCTGTGTGCGATCGTATGTGGATCTGAAGCGCCGAGTCGCTGCCGAACACCTTGCCGCAATACCGGCATCGGTGCTTGAAGAATGGCTCGCCGCGACCGCTACCGGACTTTGAATCGTACGGGGAGAGACGGGAGCCTTTTCCACCTCTGAACGCCAGCTCGTCGGCCAGGTTATTCGCCAGAAGTCCCTGGCTCGCGTTGTCCAGCACCTCCTGCGCTCTCTTCTGCAGCATCTCCAGAGTGTTCGGCTCGTGCAACGGTGGCGGATCGGTGTTGGTTATGATGGACGAAGCTAGGGAAGAACTGATCGAACAGAGAGGCGGTATCTGATGAGACATCGGCATCTGGCTACTGGTACTGGTAGTCGAGGTCGTGCCGGACGCGCTCGACGAGGCCAACGGGATATTCAACGGGGACGCGCTGCTGGTCGGCGTGGGTCTTTCCTGAGCCAGGTTCGGCGTCGCGGGAGCCGGCGAGGTTTGCCGATGACTCGGTGGACGCGACGACGGAGGCGACGTTAGGCTCGACAAAGGTTTAGGCTGGATGATCGGCGACGGAGATATCTCCTTGCTATCCGACGGCTCGCCCGGCCCTTGCTGTTGCACCGACTGATTGTGCGTGATGGACAGTTGCTGCTGCAGTTGGCTGATCAGCTGCAGTTGAAACACTTGCTGATGTTGCAAGGTGTACAGGGTGCTCTGAAGCAACGCCAAGTCCTGCAGAGCGGCCTCGCTGTCCGCGCCTCCGGCCAACGCCGTCGCCGCGAACTGAGCCACCGCCACTTTAGTGTTCTGCAGAGCTTCCAGGGTGACGTGACTGGTTCCAGCGGGCGGGAACAGGCTGCCAGCGGCGCCACTTTCTACGAAATTGTTGTTGTTCTCCGCATCCTGCCTGTGATGCATCTGCTTGCGCGATCCTTCCTCGTCGTCATCTTGCTCGTCCTGTTCGTCCACGCCTTCCTCTTCATCCTCCTCCAAAGCGTCTTCCTGATCCTTGTCGTCCTCCTCGCCCTGATGATGGCACCTGGATGCCGTGAGGTCCACCGCTTCGTCTCCGCCGACTCCTCCACCGCCACTCTCCTCGCCATCCGACGTAAACTCATTTTCTTCACCTGCAATGCACACGTGACACCGCGATTAGCTTTCGATTGGTCATCGGAAATTGGCCGTGTCGTTTCTTCCCAACGTTAAATATCCCACGAATATTCTGTATTATTTCGTTGCTACCGTACTAACTGCGCGTAGAAACTTGTATCTTTTCCTATGTAAGGCGACGAGGTAGAGACGTAGAAGCCAGATCGAGCTACTTTTCGTATACTGAGGACGACAATGGCGCGAAGAAACCGTGCCAAAGTATCATCTGTATTCAACGTTTAAATCGATTGTGCGTATCGCACTAATGACGAAAAAAAAAAAAAAAAAAAAATATATATATATATATATATATATATATATATACACAAAGCATCGGTCGTTCGAGATACCGTGTGTCGTATGAATTTCAAATAGACAGTTCAGCGCGTTACCGATGCAACAAGGAGCATTCGACGAACCAACTTTACATACGTATTAAGTAAGACGAGTAGGGGTATATGGTACGCGTGGAAGCGCTGCACGATGCATCTTCCTTATTCCAAGTCTAATCATCGATCCGGAAGGTTCAAACATGTACATGCTTCTCGCGAGAGAAGCTCGGTTGGTCGTACAATTTTCACAACGTATGAGAACCGAGAATATCCGCGACAAGTTTCGTCGCTAAAGACGCGAATGTCCAAGACCTGGATTTTCATGCTCGACAACTGGAACGGATTGGCAAGAAGGTGTTGCACCGAGCAAAACGTTTTATCGTTCGTACGTGACGAGTATGACGAATAGCATATCGATGGATCGGGCCGAATCGATTACAAATCACGATTGAGAAAAATCGAGTTGTAATAAAAAGAAAGAAAAGAAGAAAGAAAAGAAAGGAAAAGGAATTTTCTGGATAGCCTACAGCGATAGTTTGAATATTTTACAAGCGTTTTACGTACTTTAGGTTGGTCGAGCTTGCAACTTGCGACATAGAAACGTGAGAAGGTAAACGTTCGTCGTATCGAGTCCGATTCGAAGAGTTCGATCGATCCAAGGATTTCGCAATAACGAGAATTTGTACGTTTCGATTCGATAAGAGGAGAGAATAGGAAAGTAACGAACGTCACCAGCTGGAACCAGTTTAACGGTCGAAGATGAAAGCTCATAAGGTTTCGCTTCACGACTAAAGCAAACGCTCGCCAAGGCTGGAACGGGCCGAACGTTTGGCAAGTCGGCGCGTCATATTTAAAATGTACGGTGTCGCGGTGAAACCGAGGCAGAATGATCAATCAATCGGGCAACTCGTTCCGATTTTATTTACCGCCCAGGCTTACCGACACCGGATAGATGAGACGTTCGTACGATCGGCGCGCACGATTTTCCGTTCTTGAAAACGGGAACACGAAAAATATAACGAACCGCTGGATACGGGTGCGAACGAAAGGAAAACAACGGCAGAGGGGGCCGCGACGATAAACTCGATGGAGAGGATCGTGCACGTTCGCGTCGATGATAAGACACGACGGCGCGGCGATTGGTATTCCGGAGCGCGACGCGCGAACCCCACACCGCTGGAAACTTTTAATACGCGCACCGGGGCCAATGAAAAATGGAAATCGGCCGATTACTATTCCCGGCGGACCAGTCGGACCCGTTCGAATCGCACCAGTTACAACGTTTCATTCGCCACCCGATCTAATCGTCCACTAGGAAACTCTGCGACATCCAACCCGAACAACTTTCCATCACTCGTAGTACGCGAGACGAACTTTTCTCGAACGGGGAAAACGTAGAATGAAACGTGGAACGTGATCTTCTCTGTGACAGGAAAGAGAGGGAGAGGGAGAGGGAGAGGGGGGGGGGAGATGGAGAGGAGAGTGGGGGGAGGAGGAATCGTGGAGGGGACAGAGGGGCCAGAGGGACCGGAGAAGCCGGAGAGGCCGAAGAGTCCGGAGAGGTCAGTGGGGCCAGAGGGGCCAGAGAAGCCAGAGCGGCCAGAGCGGTCAGAGAGGTAGGACAGAGAGAGAGAGAGAGAGAGAGAGAGGGCGAATTTGCGGGAAGTCGTCGGCGCGGCGTGGAGATGCGTTCAAGGTCGGCGGTTGCGTACCGGAAAATCGTGCGCACGAGAGCCTGGAGGGTCCGCGGATGCCCTGCTTGATGCCGCGGCATTCGAGGCGGCGCGTGATGCTCCATCTCATGAGCTGCATGATTCCACCGGTTCGCGGAGCAGGAAGCTCGTGCGTGGCGCCGACTCGCGGAGGCGCGTCAAAGTTGCGCTGCGTTTCGGCCGGACGTCCGCGTGTCGAACGATGTCATCCAGCAAGGACGAGAGAGAACCGACTGATCGCTTGGTAAAGAGCCGGCCTGGGCGTAGGTAGCGTCGCGTCGCGCAACGTCACGCGTCACCCTTTCCCCCACCCTGTCCTCCCGCGCTCACCCCCACTAGCTGGCCCTCCCTCCACCGCGCGCAAGCCTCTATACATACGCACGGTTATGACAAGGAAGGCGGCGCGGTTCATAAATCAGGGGGTAAGAGGCGGGGCCTCGCCGAACCACTCAGCGCCCGGTTATTAATTATCATACAGAGAGAACCCCTTCTTCGCCGGTTCCACCTACGCCGAACCGACTTCCGGATCTACGGCTTCGTTGCGTGCGAACCGGCCACCGGAGTCATACGCTGCACGCGTCCGCTTTTCATTTTGCTGCCCGCGAGCCCGGTCTCTCGGCTGCCTCGGGGAGGGAGGGAGGGAGGGAGGGAGGGAGGGAGGGAGAGGGGTGGCAGCGGAGTGTGAGACGATGCCGCTCGTCGAATAGACTCCCTTTGGTCCTCTGGAATGCGTCTAGAGTCTAGACGTCTCTCCTTTCTTCTTTTCTTTCTCTTTTCCTTCTCATTTCTTTCTCTCCTTTTCTTCCACAGGCAATTCTCGATTCGAACACGGTACTAAAGATTCGAGAATCTGGCGGTGAAAAAGGAGCCACGTATACTCTGCTTGGAGAAATGCTTCTGAGACGGAGGTGCTTAAAATAACGGGAAGACAGATTGCTACTTATCGACGCCTTCTTCGTACCTCTGACGTTTCTCCATCGTTTCGTTATCTTCCGGTTAGTCTCGAGATTCTCGGAATTGTCAATGGATACGACCTTTTACAAATTATTCCAGTCTCGTTTCGTTTTTCTGTTTTCTTTTTTTATTTTTACACCGGAAACTGCGTAGCACTAGTCTAGTTTGCTAGTCGCAAATAAAATCAAAGCAAATATCGACTTTCCATTTTCATCGACGACGAATCGATTCAAATTATTTTCATCTTCGATCGTCCTCGAAGCGGCGACAAGATAACTGTACCATCAGGCCTGCGGCGTGCTGCTCTCGCTTTAAACCAGCACGACGTTCTTCGAAAAAGCTGTCCGATAAATTTATCTCGATATCTGCCAATAGCGTCGAACAGCGTTGAAGAAACAACGATGCTCGAACTTAAAGGAAACCGACTTCTCACCGTTGGACACCCGTTTTATCCGAGAATCGGAAAGCGCGTTTTATCGTTTGTCTCTTCGACGCGTTAAACAATTTTACAAACGTGTTTAATTTCGTGTAATCTCGTAATTAGCGACGAACGACGGTCGACGATTTCGGCACGAGACAACGCGTGACAAATCGTAGATCGACGACCAGACACGAGAGTCTGAATTTCCTACGAATTAATCGGCTGGTAACAGGCTTCGCACGAGCGACAAACGAAAGCAGGACTGGCTAGAGCGCGTAGCTTTTCGTTGAACAAAGAAACAGCTGGGCGCGTCGAACGCAACGACTCGATAGAACCTTACCGGATTATCTATACCGGCCATAAAATAGCATTAATTCGATTACTCGTTATCGGGCGCGAACACCGGTATTTCGTACGGCTTCGTGAACAGCTTTCGACCTCTCCAAGACCATCTACCAGCTTGCTTTACCGTCGAAACGTTGCGCGCTTCACCATCTCGAGAAGAGTTTTGCCTCTACGTTCGATTCGTCTCTTTTTAAATGCCTACAAATTAACCCTGATCGTATACAATACGTTCGATTACCGATGATCATCGAACAGTTCTTGCTATTCGGCAAACATAAATTACGCGACATCGTATCGTAAGAATACGCAAGGAATTTAGAGAAATTTGCAAGTTGTAGAAATCGTTTGTCCGCGATTAATGAAATTAATGAAATTAATGAAATGTACAAATTACGCGTACTACGTAGCACGTAGTCGCACCGCACGTTGTCACGTTGCGCGTTATCGATTTCTCCATTCTATATCCAGAGTCCAAACTGTCCGTGAAAACAACTTGCATCGTTATCATCCCCGAAGTAACGAAAATCAACTCGATCGAACGCCATTGACAAAAACAATTGCAGGGATAAATCGGAAAGAACGCGGAGAACGTATGGCAACGAGGAGAGCGCAGGTGGTTGCAGCAGGGGTTCGAACGTGATTCTTTGATCGGACGAGCAGCTTTCTGCAGGTCAAAAGTACGTGCAGGCCTTCGGCCAGTGGTTACGCAACCTCCTGTTCAACTGTCTCGGCCCGTGCCGCGAGCGACCGAGCGACTTTTGTCGAACGAACGAACAACCTTGGGCCTCGGGCGGATGATTTACGTTCGGCAGTAAATCATAAACCGGAGGAAAGCCGCGCTCCAGCGGAGGCTAACGAGCCCCTGGGCTGCGCGACAATGCGAAAATGGGTCGGAAGTCATAATTCACGTCGGAGGAGTAGCAGCAGCAGCAGCAGGAGCAGCGGTAGGTGCAGCAATAGGAGCAGCAGCAGCAACGGTAGCGATAGTAGTTATTCCGCTTCCTTTAACCGAAGAGTATAAACATTTCGCTTGGAACAAACTACGAATTCGCCCGGAGGAACACACTGATAGACGGTTCCTCTCCGACAGTCTCACTACGGGCCAGAGCGGATGGCTACTAACGCCTTGCAGCCTGGAAGACACTTCCTGTCCGGGGGAATCTTCGATCTCTCCGCCGACGAGGTTCCTTGAAATTTACGGCCGCTGCTACACGGCTTGCTGCACAGGCTAATTTTCCGTCTGTTGCGGTTAATTTCGCGGACGCATCGAACGATGCGTCTTACGTTCTACGCGAGATCGATATCGATCGACATAGATCCTATAGAGACGGAGATTCGTTCGCGATCGGTTCCGGCTGTAACTATATTCCTAGACCGGATATAGAAGCGCGGACGTAGGATAGAGGCAGCAAGAAGGCAAAGGAGAAGCGGTTTTTCCAGGAAGCAAAGGGGTTGGTGCATCCTGTGGAGTACAAGGTCGCGGGACAAAGGAGGCCGATCGATAAAAGCAGCGGGCGAAGAATCGTTGCGGGGGTCGTTGCTCGCTCTCTCTCTCTTTCTCTTCCCCCCCCCCCCCCCCCCCCCCCCCCCCCCCCCCCCCCCCCCCCCCCCCCCCCCGCCCTCTCCCTCTCCCTCCATCCCTCTGCCTGTGGAGCGTAGAGTCACGGCGCATCGGTGCCGAATACGAAAGGGATTCGTACTCGTAGTGACGGGGTCGAGTCTCGTTTAAATAAGTTAGCAGCGCGGTTCGGCGCGGCGCCGCGGCACGGCACGGCGGTGTGACGGCGTGGCGACGACGAGAGGCGGCGGAGGCGGCGGAAGACAAGAGGGAGGCAGGGAAGAGATAGAGGAGGAATGAGAAATGAACGGGGAAAGAGAGACGCCGAGGGAAATTGCACGTGGCGGGCCGCGATTGGCTCGCACCTGTCTCCTCGGACCGCCCTCCTTTACCCGGGATCGCATGCCTGCGTACCTAATACGCTTTCTTACTCGTTGCATACGCGACTGCTTGCACCGCGTGCATGTGAATACACACTTTCTCACCGGGGCCAAGGTATTCGTGCCGTGTAATGAACCACCACCGCCCGGTTTGCCTCCTCCGCCTCCCACTTCGCCACTCTGCCACTCCGCCGCGCCGAGCCGAGCCGAGCCGATCCGTCGCAGTCGCAGTCGCCGTCCCCGGGAGTGGGGTACCGGAACAAGGTGGAGGGGTATGGGAAGGTTTTCCTCGGCGAGCAAAGGACAGACGATAGTACATATTATACTTTTGTGCGGGCCGTGCCGGGGACGGTGGGGGCGGCAGCCAGGCAGGCATAGCCGCGGTTGCACACGGTTAATCTATCTCCGGGTAGACACTAAAGCGCAAGATGGAAGTCTCCTTCCATTACGATTGCCATATTTGCAACTCCGAGCCCCCCGTCCGACACCCCGCTCGCGATCTTCGCGACCGGGTTCCCTTTGTTCGCGAGTGACTGCTGTCGGCTCGATGAGTTACGGCCGGATCGTTTTTCTTCTTCGCTGGGGGCTCGATCTTCGGAATGGGATACGTTGCCACGAGGCAGAAGGGCTATTTTACCGCGACCACCGAGTGCCGATTCCTTCGATTCCTTCGATTCCTTCGATTCCTTCGATTCCTTCCACTGTTAAATGGCAATCGTTTGCTCGTGCAATGGTAGCTGGATATCGCTACGTGTTTTTCAAAGCACCCAGGCTGTTAACGTATAGCGTATACCTACGTATAGTTGGTTTGTAAGACTAGGTCCTATAACGTATATAAGCAAATCGGTATATACTTTTTCAATAATTTATACGATATATTTCGCTAGTAATTTTTCATCTTCTAATCGGCAAATTATGCTTCTGGAACTCGATCGGTCCGTAGTAGCGAAGTAGCTCCGAAGTTTCACAAAGGTACGGCAGTACCGTAAGGTTCGATGTTCGATGGGTTGCACAGAATTTCGCACGGTTCGTAAAGAAATCCGAAGAAATCTGCCGACTGTTGGCCTCAAAAGACCGAGCCCGTTCGCGGGACTCTTGGATTATCGTAAATCATGCGACACGTGGTTCCTAAGAACGGCACGACAGAAAGCAACGTTGCCCATTTGCGAACGTAGCCCAGGAGGGGGTCCAACGTCTCCTAGCTGTTGTACAATGTATATCGTTTGAAAGAGATGGAGTCGCTGACGAAGTTGCGAGTCGACCGTAAAATCAAGCGAGCGATATTCTTATAAGTTGAAAAACACAGCGTGGCGAACGCCTAAAAATATCCTGCTTATATATGTATACACTTATACGAATACGTAGCTACGTGTTCGAAATTACGGACGAAGATAGGTTTATCCCCGATCGAGGACAACGATTCACAACGAACTTTTCGTTTCCCAACAAGCCGATCTACCACCGTCAGGACAAAGTTGCAATAAACTGTACACGCGTATCTTCTCGCGAAACTTTCCGCTCTTGGACTACGCTCTTGTTCTCCGGCTGCCTGCTCGTACGAAAACCCCGATTGCCAGTTCTCTCGGTTAGACACGTTCTCGTCCCTCCTCGTCTCAAATCGCCGACGTTTTCATCGCGCGAGTCCGTAGCCGGAGTTATTGCGATCCGCGTGTTTGTTAGGCGATCAGTAACGCGTTAACCGTGTCGAGGCTTTGTTATCTTCGAACGAAGGCAGCTCAGAAAGAAAAACACCGTCTGCCCAGCATGAAGTAATAAAGAACCTCGCGAGCCGGCGCAGCGCGACGACCTGGCGAAAGAGGGAGAGAGGGAGGGAGGGTGGGAGGGGGAGGTGGGGCAAGAAGGTGAAAGAGGAAGGTGAAGGAGGTGGAGGTGGCCGCGAAAAAGGGGGGTCGAGAGGGAGAGCGAAGATCGTTCGGCGACCTGTTAAGTAACCAGCAGATTTACAGGACTCTATCTTATCGACCAGCCGCGTACACCGTGCCTCGGTCTGTACGCTTATTTATTCGTTTGCAAATGAATAAAGAAGGCCGATCGATGCTCGCGGACCGCAGCTCAGAACGCTACAAGTCGCTGCTATGGATTCCAATCTAGAAGTAGAAGTTGGTCGGGTCTTCGAGCAGGGAGGGTGGGGGGGGGGCGGGCGGGCGAGTCCAGGTCCGGGCATGTCATACGCGAAACCCTTATCTCGTTCGGGCGAAATCATGATCGTTCCTCGCGCCAACTTCCCCGTGGGACAGCCAGCTACACCAATTCACGGCCGCAACACCGAGTGTGAGAGGGTTTTAATGTTACCGCTGCTCGGACCGGGGAATTTATCGTTATTTGTAATCGCGGCCGGTCGAGTTTCTTGGCGGTTCGCCTTTCGGCGGCCCTCCGGGGCGAACACCCTTTGTGTTGCCCGAGCGATCGCAACTCTCTTCTTCCCTGTCGAACTGCGATCGCGCGATCCGTGTGCATGCGGATCCGCGCGAGCCCGTGAACCGCGTGAAAAATCCATCGATATCGCCGTACACACCGTACAGACTCGCGGTTAACGCGTTTATCTGCCCAGACGAGGAATCAATTTCGATCTAATCCTGACCAACGGTACTTTGCTCGTCGTGCCCTTACACCGTCTCCAAGAGAGACTGGCGTATATACCTGTGTACCTCGAGAGCCAACCAAGACTCGTTTACGATCGAGCGATCGATGCTTTCCGTGTTTCTCTGATTTTCGGTACCCTCGGACGTGCTCCCCCAGACTCTAGTCGATCGCTAACTTTCGCATCTGTTACCTACTACGTCTGGCAACGTTTGACGATATTTCGATCCATCCGGCTCGTTTGCTCGAAGAAACAAGACATCGGTATCTTCGTCCCCTTTGACTCCTACGGAACTTGTTCCTCTGTTTCTCCGATATGCCACGACATCGACATGGTCTCATTTGAAATAGTATTTTCGCTACTTACGTATCCCCTGCCTATCTTCAGAAATTTCCACCGAAGCGTTATTTCCGTTAACCCGTTCCTCGCCCAAAGTTCGACAGACTCGAATTTTACAAATCTTATTTTCAAACAATGCTACTACGTTTATATCGAACGACATCTACGTTTGCTAAAGTTACGCGAACGTTCATCGGCAGTTCAACGCGCTTTGTACGCTACACCGCGAATTTTTACCCGTATTTAAAAAACTACAAGCCGGATACTTGTTTCACGTTTATCGAACGTGCCTGTGCTAATCTCTATGTACGTGCATTCTGCGTCTACGCTTTTTACACCTTGAAATTTTCCATAAACGCACGTATATCCGCGTTCCACCTATAAACATTAAGCACAGAAGGAAATTTAAAACGATATCCGCCTGTTAATCTGAAAGTTTCGGGGGCAGCGACGTTTCTTACCGGCACCGGTCTAATAAAGTATCTCGCTGTCATCGTATTTGACTTGGAAGCCTTTGCCGACGGCAACCGCAAACGAAGTCGTAATAATCGTAATAATCATCGTGGCAATAACGAGCGAAAGGCGTGGCACGCGAGGGAGCACAGAGAAAGGGGGCGTGCGTGTTAAACTGGTGGCGTGCGAGTTCGCGTTACGATCAAGACGGGATCCTTTTACGACGGATTATTATTTAAATGGTCTCGGGGGCCCGGTCGAATTGCAACAACAGGGACAGTCAATCTTTTCTGGACACCTGCAACGTCATCGCTGTTTCTTAAAGACGATTTTCGATTTATTTCCAAGAGCAATCCAAGAGAAGAGATCGTTATTAGAATTTTCGTTTAACGGAAGAAAATGAACCGTAACGTGATTCGTTCGTTTCGTTTCACGATCGTCCGACGAACGAACGGAACACGCGAATCCGCGTGAAATTGCAATTGAATATCGCTAATTAATAAGAATCCGCGAGAGAAATGAAATGGAAGAGACGAGAGGGTTCTCGAAGGATCGAGTCGTGACAGCGCTTTAAACGTTCAACAGAGATGCCGAACAGAGAGAGTCACGAAGATTTGCGAAGTACCGATCGGTCACGCGGCTTACAAACCTATAACCGAACCATTTCGTTAACCTAATCCGAAGACCGATGGTAGTACCTCTCGGAAGGAGTCGGCGCGGCAGGTCCAAGCGAATGGACGAGGACGCGCCTGAGTGGATCATTGCGTGGCAATGCACGTGAACATTGTTCTGGATGCGATGCAATTTAAACGGCGGCGTTCGACCAACGGGTCAATCTGCCGTCACTAATGCACTCGTATCTCTCTAGCTGTAACAAACCGGCCAAAGTTACAGCGGATCTCGGCCATCGCATATTATTATATCGTATTTCCTTTTTCCATCGGCCGGTATTTACCAGGTCTATCCACGCGACGTCTCTTTCAATTTATCCTCGCTTTCGTCTTACGTGATTTCGAAATTAGTAGCTGTGTACCGTTTGAAAAAATTCGATTTCATTTCTGTACATCGTACACGATTGTTCGCGGATACCCGCTATCGCGCTATTGAATAATATAGGTAAATAAACTGGCGATAAGATTGCGAGAGTCGCGTATCCATGCGAATAATCCTCACGGCCTCGCGCTTAATTCTTACAGCCTCAGACCCGGCTTTGACTACGACTCCTCCGGCTTCGCTAAACGATTTTACAACGATACGTGGTAATCAAGTGTCCCCTCCGTCTGTCCGCCGACCGTTCTGCCAAACGACGCGAGAGGCGAGAAAACGGAGCAGCCGCTGTGCCGTCCTCTTGGAAAACCGGTCTAAACGCTTTCGTTGAAAAATCAGGCCACTTGTTCGAACGAGCGGATCGGCAGGTTATTCGACATTTCGAGAATCGTTCGGATAGTATTAATTGGATGTTCAATGAGCAGCTCATGTAGGTAAGTGTACGTATACACCGAATACAGCTATATTCTGTTGCGTTACCGTGCGAGAGTGAAAACATTGAGCGACGAGCGTTTTCTCTTCTTCGTTTTTCGATACTTTTTCTTTCGAGCAATAATGATCTACTGGTCCCTGGAAATAAGCAGATGCATTTACCCGTGGTTTAGGTTGTCGCTTATGAACACTCATGAACGCTCATGAGCGCGCCTGTTTCAGATTATTATCTCCGCTATTTCGCTGGTATTTTCACCAATTCTCTAGCTACGTTAACCAGTCATTACCGATTAATCGTCTTCGAACGATTCTTTAGTTGGATTTACCTTCTTTCTCTGATACGTACGGCATTGCGAAACGTTTACCCGTTGCTGCGAATAAATATCTTTCAACCTATATTAGAGATCCTTTCACGCACAGCTGTCGTCGAAGAATCGAGATACTATCCCGCTAATTACACGAACCCTGTTCTGGCACATCTCGCCGATTTCCATCATTTTCGAACATGTTATCAACCTAACCCCAAACAAACCACCGCTTGGCTTTAGCATTCGCAATATTCACAAAATTATTTTCTTTCTTATTTTACTTTACGTCTGTTATCTTTCGTTGGATTTGATAATTATAATCCTTGAAACGTGGATAATAAAAGTTACTGCGTTAATAGATGCATAATGCTTGAAATACGCAAGTATAGTACGAAGTAAGTCGACCGTTCTATCATTAAGTACACGTTTAGGAACGAGTTTAGCGCGTAATGCATAATCAATGCTTGTTTCTTGTTTCAAATAACAGTTATTAGATTCGTTCGATTTAGGTAACTCGGTGTCTTTGAATCCGTTTCCACTGTGAAAACTTCAGGTTCGTCCACGAGCTCGGCTACGGTTAGTTAAAGTTAAGATAAATTAACGTTTGTAATACCAAACGAACTTGACCGTTATCATCGATCGTCTATATTACGATTTTTACGATTCTTTGTAAGTAAATATCCACAAGTCGGTAGTTTGATAAATAAAGAACGAATTAACGGTAGGTTTGCCGAAGACGCTTCATAGAGGCGCGTGCAAACGCGCCATTAGTAAGATTTACGCTTTGACCAGGCCAAGTTTTACCCGCTCGATTGGCAATGTCCAATGAGGGACGATTAATGCCGCTCGTTTAGCCGGTTCGCGATAATTGCCATTGGCTTTAACTCTCACCCTTTGAAAACTGAATTACGCGCGTGAACGAAATTCTCGAACGTCATCGAGATCGGCTGTCTCGATGATTCGTGGCCAGCTGCTCGCGAAATGATCTCGATTCGCGAAAATCGTTCGATCGTGTCGTTTTAAACGATCGTAACACGGAGGATCGTTGGCCGATAATTTGGTCTAGGAAAATTAAGAAAGGATATTATATGTCTCAGAACCAGCTGCGCTAACGGATTTACTGTTATCGGTGTAAGTAGGTACTGCTATAGGGACAGAAAGCCATTACTTCACGCGCTACGATATACGTACATGGTGATTCTAAAATGTCCCACCCACGTTGAGAGAAAAGCGTTGCAAGCAAACGAGCAGAGTGCTATTTTTACGATTGTCGTACGGGAAGCGTTTCCTTTTCAGTCGTTAAATCACCTTCCTTTGTTACAGGTTTTTCCAAAGTCTCGTTACAATTTTGCAGAAATTGCTTTATAATAAACAATTTATCGGCGATATAGCGATATAACATAAAGAAAATTCGACGCGTTAGAGTTGCGCGTACCTATAAGAGTATACATTGAGATACACGATTTTACGTGCCACGGATTAGCGCATAAAACGAAAAGCTCGTTGAAGAAGGTGATATACCGATGTTCGCTCGATGCTGCGTACCTATGCAAACGATACGAGTATAAAGCGCAACGAGCAAGTTAAATTTGGATCGGACAGTTTCGCGCGCGATTAACTCTACGATAGATAGATAACTGTTCGATGAAAATCGTTCTCATTAAGATTTGGCAACGCAAAACGCGTTCGAAACTGTTAAA
Source organism: Bombus difficillimus (assembly GCA_014737525.1). Lineage (NCBI taxonomy): Eukaryota > Metazoa > Arthropoda > Insecta > Hymenoptera > Apidae > Bombus > Bombus difficillimus. Next base: position 1,766,600 of record JACXIT010000214.1, read on the forward strand.
TTCGCTAATAATTCGTCTACGAACGGGTAACGGGTTTTTTTTTTCTTCTTCTTTTTCATCGTCGAAGAACGCGTTGAAAAAGTCGACGATCGCCTATTCTTGAATCAGCTGGTAGTATACAGGTTGCATTCAGAGCTCTGGCGATCTTTTACGATGGTCGAAGAACGGCAATTAAGCCGTTTCCGCAGGCTAAAATGACGGTTAATGATCCGACCATTATTTCCGTCAGAGTTGTTCACCTCTCGTTTTTAATTGCCGAAATATTTCATCTTTCGAACAGCATTGCTGTTACTCCAGCTGGATTGCCGTATAATCCTGTTTATTTCAATGAACGACATCAAGCTTGGTCGTTACAGACAAAAATAGAGTAAAATATCGCGTCTCTAGCATTATAAATTTTACGCTGTGCTTGTATGCTTTCAAATTATACTCAAATGCAATCGTATCTAATTAAACCGAGCCGAGGTGTTAATTTAACAGCCTAGCTTTATACGTCGTTAAAACGAAGCTGGAAGTTGACTGAAATTCTAACGTTCGTTCGTCGCTCTTGTATCTATTCGCCGTTACTGCGCGTATTTCTTTTCCCTTTCTCTCTTTTTCTTCTTTTTCCTTTTACACTGTGCATTATACACGCTACACGAGTGCAAATATATAGGCGAATCGCATTTTCTAGCACGCGAAATCAAAGGAAGATTCTAAAAAATAACTAAGAACCAGCTGATATTCGAGTCAGTTTATTATGCAAACGGTTGATGCGGTCTAAGAGAAATTCCCGGGCTATCCGTCTCCGTACAACTCGCCCGTGCCCGTGTCCGTGCCCCTTGATGACCAACCCTTCCTCCAGGGTGTGATTAATTCTCTGACTGCACGGACCGACTACGCTTGAAAAGCTGTTAGACACGAGAGAATCGCGATGCTTGAAATATTCGATTGAGTCGTTGGCGTTGAACTTTTGATCCCACGGCTGCTGGCTAAAGAGGAAATACGTACAATTTACCGTCGCTTCTATATATTAAATGTCGTCGAACGAGTGGCAAATTTCAACGTTTCAGCCTTGATCGATATATCGCGTTACGTGCTTCATTTGGAAAGTAATTGATGGAAAAATGATCTCGTTAGTCCTTATCCTTGTCCTTGATAATACAAAATTCCCAAAAATGAAAAATAAGTTACCCGAATCTCGTTCGACTATTATGGCGTAAATATGCTCTCGTTCATTTCCGAAGAACGTTCTCCTTTCCCCGTCCCAACGATGCTTTTCAACCACGTGACGCTTCCATATAATCGTTTCACGGGACAAAATTTTCTTAACACCGTACTGGCCCTGGTTAATGGTTCGAGAGCAATAATTGTCGCGAGAAACAGCTAACGCAGAGGAAAAGTAGTAGCCGGTCAGGCTCCGAAAATCGTCGAACAAACGGAACAGCTGCGGGGGTGTTCGCAGCTGACCATCGACAGGATGAGAGAAACAAAAAGTGGGGGCGACGCGAGGCGAACGTTGACCATCCGTCCTGGCGGACCATTGTCCAGGCTCGTGCCCATTAGAACCACGCCAATTCCCATTGATAAAGTCCTCCGGTCCTTTCACCATTATCCTCCATTATTCCTGACTAGCTGCTGGTCTCTACCTGCGGAATATTTTATAATCGGCCGAGAGAAACGACTCTGCCCCTTTTGCGGAGCTAATCAACGCCCACGCAAGCTGCACCTCTGGATCGAACCATTGCATTGTGACGAACTCGCGGCTGCGTCCTACCGATCCTGCGTCCTCGAACCACATACGCCGCAGTATTTCAATTACAACACAGTCGCCTTTTTACTTAATATTATATTTTTCTATCGTCGAGACAAAGTTCGAGTCACCGATCGATCCTAACGATACCAGAAAGATCATGCGTAGACCGCGCGCTTTTATGCAAATTCCTTTATCTTAATTTTAACCTTTAGAAGCGATATTAAAGAAATGCAAACTAAACGAACGTTCGTTTCGCCTTACAAATATCAACCGATGTCCGACGATCATTGACCGCGTTTTCCATATTTCGTTCCATCTTTCTCACTTACGTAAGTTCCATGTATTTCTGCGTTCCGTATATACTTGGATCGAAATATACGTGGATCGAAAAAAAAAAAAAAAAAGAAAAAAATCCGCGATCTAATAATATTCACGTTAGATCGATAAAGTATCGTGACATGTTACAACAAATTTTCAGCATTCTCCGTGTTTACGTCGATCTCGAAATGGTAGGAGAATGAAAATTTTGCAAGGGCGTCGCGACGACCGAGTTGCCTAGCTTCACACGGCAAAGATACACGTAGATCGATGAAAATTTGTCAACGATCAGGAGATTTCCGTTTGCGACAATGCGCTATTCGTTCGCAACGTGTTTCAAGGTTTGGCCTGAACAATCGCCATTTGCCATTTGTAAATATTTCCGCCGCCAACGACCAGCAGACATGCGTTCGACAAAGCTTTAATAAAACTTTAACAATGTACACGTTTGGTAACCTTCGAGTTTTGTTGCAGCTTCAATTAGATTCGTTAATGCATCCACTCTTACGGACATGTGTGCTCTGACGAGATGTTTGTGATCCGACGCCATTGTCGGAACGTCTAGATAGCGCTTTCATAAAAAAAACATGTTCGTATAAATTTGCAACGCGCGTACTTAAAATTGCATTTCCCTTTCAAAGATATTTAAAGATTCGAAGAAGGACTTTGAAAGTGAAATTTCTCTACATACTCTGTTCCACAAAATTCTACCAAACTTATATATAAACTATTCTAAACTATATATAATATTAATATACATACAACGATGATATAAATATACATAATATAAATTTTAAACAATTCCTTTTCCCGTTGTATGCCTGTACCTGTATCGGACGCGAAGGAGGATTTGCTTCGCTCCAAATTTCTATTTCTCGCGTTCTTCCTCCAGTTAGAGAATCGACACGATACGCCACGTCGGGGAACAAGCGCGTCTAATAGACAGGCCACGCAGGATTTCTCGTCATTTCCGCGCGTTTATCCCCGAAAGCCAGCGAAGAGGGTGAGAAAGCTAACAGCTGCCTTCTCGTTTCTGTTTTCCCTGTTCCCAAAATTTAGCCACGCGACTTCCTTCTACCACCCAAGCCGGGGTGTATCCCCTTAGCCAACAGTTTTGCCTTCGATTACGCTCGATTATTTTTAAATGTTTTTACGGGCAAGAGGTTATTTATAAGCACGCTTGACGCCAGTGACCCATTACGGGTCTGCGTCCCTTGGATTTTTTCCTATTTACGTTACCAAACGGAGGCCAAAAACAATTATCTTTGCTCGCAATCGTCAGATTACGATCTCCGAAACTGATATTGTATTAAGATGTTTTAATGGTATCTCTTCGTGGCTGTTATATCAAGCGACTACGTCGCGACATCTTTAACATCGAAACGCCAAGTCCCTTCGAGTCCCTTCGTTTCGAAGAATCTCCGATCAGAGTTTGTTTTTACGACGGTGCGTGATCTTTTTTTGCTCTAAACTATATACGTATAACGTAAAGTAAACGTCTTTTCCTGCGATACAAATTTTCTAGTCCTATAAATTTTCTAGTCGCCGATAATTGCAGCGTTAACGGTCTTTATCTTGCAACGAGACGGCTACTGGCAACAAAGACGGAATCCGTTCGGTCGATCGAACCAAGGTGAAGCCAGTTGGAAGGCAAAAGTCCCATCGAGGGATCAAATTGGTCCAAATGCGAGCCCTTTCGTGGCGGAGTTGTCGGTGCTCCGTAAACTGTTCCGAAGCTGAGGTCACGAAAAAGAAAAGAGGGACGGAGATCGGGGGTGGCGCGTGGCTGGTTCGGTTTCAGGGGTGTAACAAGATCATAAATAAAATCGTGGATCTCACGTTTTTGGTTGTGGCGCGCGTCTATTTCTGGACGGTCGATGGTGCGTGGAACTTTTACATGTTTCAGGAAAAACCAGCCGCGCCCGTTGTCTATGGTGTTCTATCAATAGCGAGACAGATTCGTCGTCGCCCGTTCGAACTGCTTTCACGGGCTGACGAGCTCTCGAGAAACGTTAGCCGTCTCTCTTTTTCCCGCCTCTTTTCCCCTCTTTCTTCCATTTATTTCACCAGTGTCTCCGTTACGATTTTACCAGCGTCTTACGAACGACCCGCCACGCTTAATGCAGCTTTAATCGACGGGTTTTTCAGTAACGCGCCCTCTTTTCTCATTTACACCAGCGTTCCTTTCCTTTCTTCCTTCTTCTTTCGCAGCATATCGACGAACGATATTTCTCCGATATTTCTAGCAAGTTCCAGCTAGAAATGTGGTGTAACGTAAATATGTTTGTCCCTCTAACGAAATTATGACAACGGTGTTTCAAACGTTTTAATTTTATTTCCCGGATGGTTTACCTTTCCCAGCTATAATTTTGCCGGTCATTCCTCTAACGAATCGACGATATACCGCGACATTTTAACTCATTTTACCTTAACGCGACCTCGTTCATATCATTTTCTGTTATATCAAATTCTTGCATTTTGTATATGTAAGTACCTATCATACAGAAGAATACCGTTTTAGAACGATAATAATACGGTTCATATAGATACTGTTGAATTCTCGTTTTTTAATGTAGTAAAAACGATAATTACTTCACATTTCCGACGTAAATAAGCAAGGAAGCCTGTTGCTTAAGTAGAAGGAAAACTCAACATTCCGAATGCGTGGATTCGAAACACGATCAGAAGAGAAAATTTTAATTTTCTATTTATTCGTATATTTGTACGCGCGTTTCGCTTTACGTTGCTTGTAATTTCGTCGCAAGTCAAACAATTCCGCAACATTGTTACGACGTTCTTTCGCACTCTGCTCGCTTCTTTGTTTAGTAACTTTGACAATTTTTCAACGCTCCGAACAATACTTCTTGCAAAACCTATTACGCGTTATTTTTCCATACGTACAATAGCTTTTAAGGAACAAACTTTGTCGATAAATCGATTCGAGAAAACTACGCTCGATTTACATAGACTTTCGAACTTACCTGGCGATTAGTCACATACGACTACATAATTTCAACGGATAGACTATTTGTAATTTAAAGAGGAAAAGCAAAAGGAGAAATCGCTTAAGAAAACAAAACAGGCGCCCGCTTTTGGAATATAGAAAAACGGTGAACGCTTAATTTGTATTTAGCAGTCGAACAACAGATATCAAGGATCACACGTTGCATTCGTATAAGGACAGGAACTTTTTATAAGGACCGTTCAACTGGTTCAACGTTCATTGGAAATTGTCCAACCGCTTTGAAAAACCCGATTTCCATTGCTCGATTTGAATTTAATGTGCAATTTATATACAACCCGAAGGTGAAGTAACGAAAGATAATGGAACGGATCCGTCGAGTTGCAAGAAAAATCATTTCATATTTGACATAACGACATTACAGAGTTTTATGACAGAGTTACGTGGTTGGAAAAAATTGCTTCTTCTAATCTTCTTTCTCGATAGTTTATATCTATTCTCTTCGTTCGGTGTAAAATATTATTTCCTAACAGACCTATATAACATACTTTTATTTAAAAGGCAAGGTATCAAAACATCGCGACAAACCAACAAACGCTTTGACAAGGTTTGATCTAACTCGCGAGATTGGCAGACGCGACATTGTATACCGCATAAAAATGGATAACGTAGTAGAAATTTTTCGATGCCTAGTCACTACCATAGTTGCAAACCACTTGCCACTCCTGTCCAGTGTCCACTTATCCAACGTAGTCTAAAATTAGTGGAAGCGTAGACAGAGAGAGAGAGAGAGAGAGAGCGGCACGGTAGCGTGCTTTTCCCGAGATAAATCTGTCCGAGATTTTCATTGAATGGAAAGATGGTGTAAAGATTCCGCTCGCAGAAAAATTAGCCTGCAACCGTGGTATAATTGCGTTATCGGTGTCCGGCGGAAGTCTCGCGGAAACCGCTAATCTCATCGACGATGTCGTAAGACACGATTGAGAAAGCAGAATCGACGAAACAAAGGCTGTTCGTTTGGCTATGCATAAAGTGGTCCATTCAAAAGATATCTCGTCTTAACGCTTCGATAACAATCCAACTTTAAATCCCTTAAATCGCGCTACTCGAAATCGTGGCGATGGGCTTTTAATTTCAAAATCCGTGCATTTCAGTTAAAATAACGCGTTTTAACGAAACGGTTAAAAACTTCAGCTTTTTACCTTTCGCAGATATAACCACCGCTTGAAAGTCATGAAAATAAAACTAATAATTTTTCAACGGAGGAATAAAATCTCTCAAGTTGCCTGATGGACGCCGCGCGGCAAGAGTTTCATTGTTATTTCCCCTCGACCGAAAGTAAGAAAAGCACTATGTGCTTCTTCTTTCCCTTTCTTTCTTCCTTTTTTTTTTTTTTTTTTTTTTTTTTTTTTTTTTTTTTTTTTTTTTTTTTTTTTTTTTTTTTTTTTTATTATTTCATCGCAGATGCATCCTGATGATTCTTATGGGTTTATGATCGCCTCTAATGACGCTTTCTGGTTGGGCCGATGGCAATACGTAACACGATGCGGATGTACGTGACGCGATTTCCCATGATACAAAACGGTGAGCCGAGGCTGATAATTGCGGGCATACGTATGCCGGTCACGGACAGGTGTTGTACGTCGCGCGCACTGCACTGGAATTATGCTTATTCGTTTGAGACAGTTATTCCTTCTAAGTATTATATTAATATGCTTATACTTTGTACCGGCTTCTTAGAAAAGAGCGACTAGAATTTGATGATAATTTTAAGCGACTTGTATAAAACGATCCTCGTCGAATCGCACAACGTAAAGCGTTAGATCAAAACTTTCGTCGAGCTATTTGCAAAGGAAAGAACACGTTTGTATCGCGATGAAGTTAAAGTAGTTGTTAGTCGTCGAACTTAACTGCTCTTCGACCGTATAAAATTATTTAATTTAGGCCAACATCATCATGCCAATTGGATCTTTGGAATCGGCGGGGAATCGCGAGAAATCAGTCCTGTTGTCAGCGTGGCTGTTTTTACGGGCGTGCACGTTTTTCCTTGCGACAAAAGCGTGGCGATAGCGAACATAAACTGTTATGAACGTGGGCGTCGGACTAAATATACCGATGTAAATATTCCAGACTGGTGAGCTCGAAGGGGGTTGACCGCGAAGAAAAAATGCTTCAAGTCGGCCGGCTTTTTCTACTTTTTTTTTTTTTCTTTTTTTTTTTTTTACCAACTCGTAAAGAGCGTGGCGTTAATTGCGACAAGAATTGACGGTCCCATTTGTTCGAATAAAAAAACATTCGTTTAGCAAAAGTTAGAACGCTGTTTTCGCGATTATTCCCTATACGCGAAATACGTACAGTCGATGACTTTCTAATTTAATAACGTCTGTTCGGACCTGCCATCTCCTTTCCTCAATTCTCTAAACGTACAACGTTTTAGTTGAGTCGAGTTGTTATTTTAATTTACATCCTCTTAACTGTAAAATTCACTGAAATTCACCGAAGTTCACCGAAATCACTCGTATTTAGATGGAAAAGCTTGAAGTTTCCGAAATTTTCAAATTTTTATGACAATCAATGCGTAAAGAGACGTTATACTCGTAAAGTAGTAGAAAATGTCTACACTAGGGTGTATGTATCAGTTTTCAGCTAATCTCGCGAATCGATCGATTCGCTAAACGTTCATTTCGTTCGTCTTGCGTTCAGATTTTTGCAGGATTATCTATTCGCTGATAAGTTGCCAAGAAAAGTATCTCTTTGAACGATACTCGAGAATTAAATGTGTTTCATAGCGAGCAACATCCTCGAAATCAGAGTATAACCGTAATTCATGATTGTCAAGGGGCAAGCGCAAACTGAAAATGGCAGTACCTGCGATTACGGTTCTGTTGTGACACGCGTCGCAAGATTTTACGATCGGACGGATTACCAGCCGAAAGTTTTGACGAAAATCGACCGTAAAGATCGGACAATACGTCGGAAATCGCGGCAGTATTTTTTTCACCGACGCCACGACCACAGCGTTCGTTTTACCTTGGAGAAACGTCGTTCGGCATCGACAAAACTTTCGCATTTCGACCTATCGCGCCTCGTTCTTTTTTCTTTCTCTTTTATTTTTCGAAAATTACATTTCTTATCAGGCATCGGCTTTCCTTTGATTCTTAAACGAGACTAGGAAAGAAAGGGAAATCGCAGTGGAAAGAATCCGTCGAATTTCCTACGTAACGATGATCGATTCGAATATCCCAAAAACATTTTCGTTCAATTTAAATTCGATCGAATGAAAGAAAGTTATAATCGAGAAAATAGCACTTACATAGTATACATTATCGAGATAGTTATCATTAATAAACGAAGTAAAGTCGATAAAGTGAAACGCGGGATAATTTCTTATTGCGAGAAAAGAAAATTCAAGGAGAGAAAATAATAGGAATACGCGTTAGGTGAGAAAAAAGTGGAGGTAGAAACGAACGGTAGGGGTATAGAAATGGCAGGGATATAGAAAGACGCGCAACGAGGATCGAGTCCGGGCTAGACTTGTCGAAAAAGAGGAAACTCGTCACGCAATGAATTTCTCGTGGGCCGATTCTCCCCGGTTGGACTTGGAACAAGTTCATCGACACGGTCCCGCGACACGGCCGCTCAAAAATAGCCGATGTATAAATTATGCGTTCCCGGGGAAATGAGAACAATGTTACGGCCGGGTGTAGTTAATGCAAATTGTGGCCGGGTAGAATTAGACTCTACTTCGGGATGCTTAAATAGTTCGCGAAGCACCGACCGGGGATTATCATTATTCATCGCGGCACGTCTTTGAATTGCAGAAAACGATTATGCGCGAAATTCCACTTACATTTTTTTCTTCTCCCTATTCGCTCTATTCTCTCTATTCTCTCTATTCTCTCTGTTCTCTCTGTCCTCTCTGTTCTCTCTGTTCTCTCTGTCCTCTCTGTTCTCTCTGTTCTCTCTGTTCTCTCTGTTCTCTCTGTTCTCTCTGTTCTCTCTATCAGGAATTCGACTTAATCCTCGTCGAGGACGGATTTCCCTTCCGAATGTTTAAACGAAGATTCGAACCGTCGAATCGAGCGAATTGGAAATTTGATTCCGTTCGAATTAGCCAATCGATCCGATTGTAATTTTCGCGTTACGGTATTTCAGATTTGTTCGTTGCGTAACTTAACGTTGTTATCGTTATTAGATTTCTGTGCGAGGAAATACTTTCGTTCGTGTGTCTAATTGCCTATGTGTCCTTCTTGTTAGACTCGATAAACGTTAGAAGAAAATTCAGTGTGGATATTCGAATGAATCGGAAGCCGTCGATCGAGCGTAACACCGATGGTGGCAAAAACGAAGAAAGGGAAAAGAAAGAAAAGGGGAAGAAAGAAAAGGAGAGAAAGGAAGAAAGGAAGAAAAAATCGGTCCGGCGCAGAATTCAAGTTCTCGCGATGTCGACGATAAAGATACCGTGGCAGCGGCTCGGCGCGGCGCGGCAAGAAACCGGCCATTCTTGTGGAAAAAGGCCCCGGCATGGCAGCCCGTTGCCAGATGACGAAATTCCATAGCACGTGCGGTTAAAACCAAGTCACAAAACAAATCCAGAAGTCGTCCGGAGGCGGCCAGACCTCGACGTTTATCGGGCCGCTACTCGACGACGGAAGGACGTCCGCGTTTCGAGTAAATATTTGAAGATCTCCAGTCGTAACGCCGGAGATCCTCTCCTCATAAAAACCGCGGGATCGACGTGTGCGTTCCCTGGCCTCCTACGAAATCCCCTTCGCGTATATCTGCTCTCTTCCTCCCCCTCCTCCTGCCCCTCTCCATCCCGGATCCACACACGGGATCTTTCCACGTCTCGTGATTATATTTCGCGAGCAACTTTCAGCGCGCTCGATCCACCATTGTTGCGACCGGATAATTCGTCCAGCAGGATCTTTTTTTCTTCTTCCTTTTTTCACAGAACCCACAGCTAATGGAATCGCGAGAAAACGCTTTGTCTTGGCTGATTCCTTCAAGTTTTTGGTTCGCGATCGAGAAGTTGAAACGGCGTATGATTTAAACGTCGAATAAACAAGCGACCGTATATGTCCGTTAATTTTGGCGCATTCGAATATAAACGATGAAAAATATAGCGAAGTAGTTGGATTAAACTGGATCTGTTGGCACTTTCGTATTTCCCTCGATCGTTCGACGATACCATATTCAACGCGCAATTTTTATTCCCTTTTACTACAGAAAGAAGATTTTATTCCCTCGAAACGTCGTTCACTACTCAAATTCTACGATTGTCGGATGAACGACGATGTTTTATTTTTAAAGCTTCCGTCTATTCCCGGAGGAAATGAAGTTCCTCGGATGGAGCTTTGTTTACGTTTGCATACCTGAAGTAGCGATAATACGGATTTTAAAAGTTAGCTATGAAGTGGCTAGAGTTATTCACGGATGCGCGTTTGTTTTTACACGGTGTATACGCGCGGTCCGCGTAAACGGTCGTTCTCCTCTCTTGACACGCGTGTACGCGATTCGTGTAATAAAGATGATGCTCCGCAAAGAATTCCATTTTTTTCTTTTCTTTCTTTTTTTTTTTTTTTTTTTTTTTTTTTTTTTTTTTTTTTTTTTTTTTTTTTTTTTTTTATTTTTTTTCGTTACAGAAATATAATAAACGAAGGAAATTTAATTATACGTACGCGACGTAAGTTTAAACTTAATTTCAAGTACTTGGCGTTGCAAGTTACGCCAGTTATCGATATCGTAATAATCGAAACGCGCAAGTACGTAAGTACGTACGTAGGCATCCCGCTTGTTATCGCATCTAACGCGATAAACATGCAAACAGATCTGAAATTCGATTCTCGTTCCGTGCGAGAGGAAGGATTAGGAATTTAGGAAGCTCGCGAACGATATTCGACGGTAGCTCGCGGCTCGATTCTAAGTTATGACCGATGCGGAAAATGAGGTCCCGATCCCGGGGGAACCGCGAGCGGTAACGTATCGCCGACTTGCCGGAATCTCGCGTGGCATTATGTTATATGGGTATAAATAACCGAACAGGAGCAATAATACGTAATAATATATCAGTCGGGATTTTAGTGGTGCAGCTAGCTCGCCGGCCCAGCGGTCGTAATTCATCGCGCAACCCGGCTCACCCTGTCTGTACTCGGCACACACGCGCTCTATACACACCGACGGCGCGGTGCGGCGCGGTGCGGCGCGGTGCGGCGCGACGTGGCGCGGCGTACACAGAAATATACGCGCGCAACCAGAAATCGCGCGGGTTTCACGGCAGCCGCATTTTCGATCGCGTTGCCCTGCATCGACGTCTCCTGCCGCTTTGCCAGATCTCTCGCGACGATTGCGTTTTACCGGGCATCGTTCCACATCGGCGAACCACAATTATGACCGGCAGACGAATTTTCGGTCATTCGGAGCGTAGTCCTAGTTGTATCTGCGTCGTACGAAGCAACGACTACAATTGTGAGAAACAATATATGGTATAACGTGTTTCGTAACACGTAAGCATCGCGTCGAGTCTTCTCGCTGCTTCGACATTTGATATATCGCGGTTGAGAATCGCTATGTAGCAGGAAATCGTGGTTTTCTTAGGAGGGGAACTCTGTCGGCGTGAAAATGTATTCTGTTCGGAGAGATAGATGCGACTTTTACGCGACACATTCGCGACAGTGATATACGACGATAATTGACTTTGTTAAGATCAGATTCACTCGTGCGCCATTTTCCACCCGGGTTCTCCCTTGTTCCGACAAACGGTTTCCTAATTTTCGGAAAAATGCTCGTAAACGCGTTGTTTCGCCCGTTTCGCATCCCTGGTTTCTTCGATTTCTTCGAAGAAGTAGGGTAATAGTACGTCATGAAATTGTGCAACGGTCGCGTAAACATTTTAACAAGAAGGTAGCGAGAGCGAAGAAAGTAAGCAAATTAATTCTGAAATGAAAATCCGAGTGTAAAGGTAGCGGAAAGAAAATCACGCGATCCTTTCGTGCGTAAACCGGAAAAGAAGCAACAACTTCCGCAATTTCCAACGTGGTAGCGTTACGATGCCAGTAAAAACGACATAATTTCGTTGCACCCTTAGTTAGGCGAGAAGCTTAACGCGCGTCCTAAGAAACTGCGTGAGAGTCGAAGCCGTCCGATCGCGAACAACCCCTTTGGTACGTCGACGGAGGTTGGGGTTTAACTCCTCTGGCTCGGTTACACGAGAGGGTTGGGCCGGCTGAGATTTCATCGTAATAATTTTCCACTCCATTAAGTCATACGGGGTGAACGCGATCCGCCTTTGCATAAGAAACTTGACTATCTTTGCCGATAGGGGCGGCGCGCTCTCTATCGAATTTTCACCAGGGAAAACGAAATCGAACGGCCGACAACTTTTTCCATAAACAAGAACGTCCGATCGCTTGCTTTTGCATTTGCTACTACGCGTGCTACTACGTTTTCTCTACTAACGGCCATTTATTATATAACGTTGTACAACATTTCATATTCTTCCATCCTTTTTACTTCTTACCTTTTCTATCTTATCTTCCCTTGCGTTATTTAATAACCTTTTTATAATTCGTCTTACGGCGTGTTCCTTTACTCTCTTTCACGTCGGTCCTGTATTTTTAACGCGAAGGATGCGTTGAAACTTTCACTTCCAGATTTCATCCGAATAGCCGTAAAATTTGATGCGTTCTTCGCTCGACGAGCACGTAGACAAGTTTATTCGCGTATGACGATACGTCATTGAGAAGAAGGCCAAAGGATTTTCCAGCTAAACTTATGTCACGCGTTTGAAATCTAACAGATGCCAGGAAAGTAACAGCTAAACGATTCTCGCGTACGTTATCAGTAGCGTACGAGAAATCAGTAGGCAACCTAATCTTAGACAACGAACAACAGAATACTAGAAAGATACTCTCAAACCAGAACTATGTATATCTCCGCTTAATTCGAAAACGTTGCGTCGAGTTGTTTTTTCAACGCGCGGGATACAATTTTTCCGACGGTGGTGGAAGAATATTTTCCTTTCCGTGGATACTCTCCAATATTTATCGAGAGCAAGCGTGCCGGGACTAGCGTTTGCAGCATTAATATTACATTATATCAATAAGGGTTTGAAAAATCAGGGGTGCCGCGGCAAACGGATGGCCGTCGTTCGAGGTCTCGCGTTACTCGGCAAACACTCCGCCGCCCCCAAACCTTTCAATCTTCCCTCCTCGCCCTGTTTTTCACCTTCAGGCGAAGGGATATTAGGCAGTTCTGTGGACGGAAACTAATATTGGCGTCACTGTTGGGAACACGTACCACGACCACGATATTCCAGCTTAATCGTGCCGTTTGCTTTGAGAAAGGTCGGGTTTTTCTTCCGATCTGCGCGCGAATCTTCGTTAGTTTGTTCTTTTAAAACTCGGAGATGCGATACTTTTTCTTTCTGACATTCCTCTGATTCGTTCGCGATCGTTATAATCGCGAATTTACGCTTTCCAGTAGCTTTATTTACATCTTTTCTTCTTTCTTTTATATTCCATTTCTTATGGAACACGCTAGTGGCGCTGTCGATGCTGAGAAAACCTTCGTACCGGCAACCGTTCGTTTTCTAGAAAAGTTTAGATTTAACCTTTCTACCAAAGGTCGACCAAAGAAAGCGACGATAGTAGGCAAAATAGTAAGCAAATTCGAAACGAATTATCGATAGAAAGAGGGAAAATTTGTCGCTTTGCGCGAGAATGTAGGCTGTGGGAATCAGAGTTTTAATAAAATCGGTCAGAACGGCAAGGATGTGGCAGCGATTCGGAGGCGAATGCTCGTGAAGGGTGCCCGGGGCAAGAATTCGGGGGAACGGGCCTCGTATCTCGCGCTATTTTCGTTTTCAACACGCGAAATGAAAATAAAAGAGCGAGCTTCGTGATGTACGCGCGCCGCGCCGCTCTGATTTATCGGCCGCTCGCCCCGTCGCGTCGCATCGAACGCGTCACTATTGTGTGCACCCGTCCGAAATGCACTTTTATAAATAGATACCGACGCCGAGTCTCCTTAGTCTCGTGGAGCACCCTTCCTTCTGGCCAAGGGTGCGTCGCCAACGGGTCAATCGTGCCTCCACGGTTGAACGCGTTTCCAAGTTTTACACGTTGCCGACTGTCCATTCGCAAAATCCTACTTATACAAGCATGATTTCATCGTTTCGCTGCGAGATAAGGGTAATTCAAGGATAATTCTCACCTGTCGACTCTCGTTTATCGATTTACCTTCGATCCAGCGAATTACTCGCCTTGTGTAAAGCAAAGCAACGATCGCTCGTTGACAGGGAAATCCGACGCGGTGTTAGAAAATCGAAGACACGAGTAAGATAGATTTGCGAGCAAAGATGGTGGTCGATCGGTTTCCCATCGATTAACGCCAGGCCAATAAATCAATTTTTCCTTTTGTTTTTCTTACGATCGCAGATAAAATCAGCGAACTCGTATTCGATAATTTCTGCTACGATATACGATATCGAGATTCCATCGAGTTTTTCATTTCGTTCCTCTAAAAGAAGAAGAGCTGTCCTCGTTCTTTCCCGGATCGGGGCTTATCATCTTTCTGTTTCTCTTTTTTCTTTCACCAACGTTCCTGCACTCTGTCGTATATACGCGAGACTCTCTCGCGGCGATATATGCTTCCCATGGGGAATGATCGAAGCATCGAGACACCATAACGCGTCACAAGCACTCGGATGTCCCATCGAAAGAATCGTAGATAGCGACGCGTGTACGCAACAGCATAGGGTGTTACGATGTTCGAGAAATGGGAAACTCGACAGCGACGACGTTGCACGATTTCGTGTTCTCCGAGAATTTCTCCGAGAGACCGTTCTCTAGGTATTCTTAAACGTCCGGTGTCTTCTTTCGATATTTCTATCTGCCGTTCGTTTTTAAGTAGGTATTTTAAACTGCCGACACTTTAAATAGCCACATACATACTTGCCGCTTATTTCTTTCCCCCTTTACTATTATTCGCTATTTATTACCGTTACGTACTGTCTTTCGCCTTCTGTCTATCCTCGTTTTTCTTTGATTTCCAATTTCTTCTCCGTCGATTACCCACGAGATTCCCGGTTTCCAAACGTTCTTTGTATTCTCACTTTCTTTGCGTTCTTTTCTTACCAACTAACTTCCCAATTTTTCCACGCAATTACGAAACTTTCGTTCGCCTCGCTCTTCGATTTTCCTCTCTTTGTCTTTTTTTTTGTTTCGTTCCGACTCTCGCGATCTCTCTCGTCGCTTCCCGCCACTTTGTTCGTTTCGTTTATTCCGCGCTTCGTCTACACGCGCGCATAATATTCCACTTAAAAGACAATTTCGAGATCGACGAAATTTCACTGGCTCCCTTATATCGAGGCTCCTCGCGTCCGCCGCTGAAACTATCGCCTAACGACAGGCAAATTAAGCTTATAGGTATCATGCTGGTCAACCTCGTTAAGGTAACGCGATTCCCGGCAACCAGCCACGAAACTTCTCCATAGAAGGTCAGTTTCGTCCATTCCGCTATGATAAATCGATCGAAGCGTCCGCCCAGCGAGTAAGGAAGAGAAAGAGCCAAGGGGACGGGAGAAACGAGGAATAAAAATAGGGGATAGAAATAATGTATGGAGGGACGACGATGATACAATGTCTTATAAATAAGATAAGAAAGTACCCTGGACGTTGAAAGAATTGAAAGTTCAGAGGAAGAAGAAGGAAACACGGTCGGAAGAAGTCTAATTAATAAGAGAACGTCGTAGTTGGTTAAATCGAAAAGGGATTAAAGAAAAATGGGATATCGTCAAGAATAGAAATAAAATTCGTACGCTATAATAAAACTAGCGAAGGAAGTAATAGTAAACGTTTTAGTTTATTTAAATTATATACAGTTCGGTAACTATATAATTTAAAAGAAGCTCGATACGTAATTTATTTAAATTTTATGGAATATTTCGAACCTCTCAGAAGCCAATGCCGATCAAGCGCATAAATTAAAAATGTCGAGAAACATAACGATTACGATATTTCCGCGGAAAACATTCGCGAGAGCGAGTTATTTTTGAACGTTGTCCTCGAATGCAATCGGATACAAATCGGACGAGCCGGAGGAAAGGAAAAATTTTAATTGGAAAATAAGGGAAAGAGGAAAATTGTAAAAGACGATAGTGGAAGAAGAACGAGCGAGAGGGCACGAAGACCTCGTCTCGTCGCGTCGCGTCGCGTCGCATCGCGCGTCGCATCGCGTCGTATCGGACAGATGCTACTCGCGTGCGTGCCGATGAAAATACGCGAGCGTGACGGTGACGCACGCGTGTGCCGAGCCGAGGAAGAGCGAGCGAGCTTTTTGTTGCACGCGGCAATTAGCCACGGCTCGTCGTGCTTTGGCTTTAGCTGCGGGCTGCAACTGTCGCGTCCGCGTCGCCGTGATCGACGCCACTCCTCCTCTTCCTTCTCTCTCTCTCTCTCTCTCTCTCTCTCTTCCTCTTTCTCTTTCCTTTTCGTCTTCCTACTCTCGCGTTCTGCCCGTCGAAAAAACAACCAACGCTCCGGAGTTTAAAGGTCGACGTTTAAGCTGTCCGGGAAGTTATTGGTCACGGCAATATTCCTCGAACGAGGTGTCGCGTTCGATTGGAAACTGGTGTTGCAATCGTTCCGACTTACCGTTCCACGTTTCGCGAGTTCCCTTTTCTTCCGTCGCGTCGCACTCCTATTATAATCGCAATAAACCTGCTTTGTTCTACTCTCTTGCCACTTTGCCTTCGCTCTATCGATGCAGCAACAAGTACTTACAATTAGTCATCGAATCAAGTTTTTCATCGTTAATTTTTCTTCGTTCTTCGTTGGATTATTTTCTCTGTTCGGTTCATCGTTTCTCCTTACTCTAGGCGCAATTGCCTCGTTATATACACGGTATTCGCACGGTATTCCATACAATTTTGAACATTTATCGGCTTTATATTTATTCGAATCACGTAAATTCGGAGCTGCCGACGCCTTTATCTTTTTCAATTGTAGCGCTTGCAGTCAAAAGTTAGAACAAAGTGTTCCATCGCTGTATAATCTGTAACAACGATTACTGCGTTCGACGTGCAATTTGCAATTCCCCCGTTAAAAAGTTAAATAATATCTCGTATTTACCATCCAAATTCCGTAGAATTGCGACTGTAATTGCGATATTCGCACAGTTTCGACTGCGTGGCGATCGAACGGCTGTCCTTAACGGAAAATGTGCTCCGTTTCGTTCGGTATTCGAAGGCCAGAAGGCTAAGGCGTCCGACGCGACACAGGCCCGTTCCAACGCTATCGTTGACAGCGGAATCAGATTTGCACGCGCTTAAACGCGACACCTGCGTGCGCGTACGTGGCTCGCGTGCGCGCTATACCGGAAATACACGGGTCGCTTGTAGGTACACGCGTAGATACGCGTACAACCGCGACAATTTCGCGGATGCCGATCTGCCCGACACCAATTTTCACCATTTTCACCATCATCGTTTTCAAAAATTCCTCCTCGCCATGCCTTTTTATCTTATTCTTCGCCCGTTGCGCCGCGTTCCCTGTCACGCCCCAACAGATAAGCGGTCTCGCGGCGATTAGGATTTCGCTTCTATAGGACCAGAATCTGCCTGAAATTTCACGAACGCTGCATACGTAATTTACGTTTAAGCGCGATTACTTAGCTATTTACTTAAAAAATTTCATCTTCCAACGAACTCGACGATATCGCGTAATTCTATCGTATTCGTATCGTAGAAACGATGGTTACGTGTAAATGTAAAGATCGGACAAGCTCTTCTACTCGTTTCAGGTAGATCCAAAAATGACACAGAGCCGATATAGCCAGAAACAGAATGTGCGTTTTAGCCAAACCGACTCATCTCGCGTGGTGCTGGCTGCGATTCATCGGGGATCGTACAGTACCGTTTCTGGTACGCGAATAGATAAGCGGAACCGTATAGAAAAGAACTGGAAATTTGTCTTGTTCTAAGACAATTGACGGAGAGAAGGATAATCCGAGTTACGGCAATTGAAATATAGGAGATAAACGTGCTAGTATGTTCGCGTAAGAAACGGTTCGTACGTTTACCACGATCAAAGACGCTATTCCCGATTACCCGATCAAGCATCCCGTAGCAATCGTGTAGCTGTTCGGAACGTAAATTGCTTCTTCCCTCGTTCACGAACCCATTAACGAGTCAATTTTGCGTTACACGAAAACCACGTTCCGCCATACGACGATTAGAACAGGTAGTTGGAATCGGCGCATTTCCATCGAATCCACGTTCTCACATTTGTATCGCGCTCGGTGTGCCTCGCAAGAGAGAAAAAGAAGAGAACAGGAAAGAAGAATACGATTCTCTGCGAGTTACGTCCGAAAGATCCGTTTATTGCGCAGAAGTATCGGTATCTGGCATGGATCGGCTCGCGGCGGTCAATTATAGATTATGGAGGCGATCGGTCGCGGGAGACATGTAAATCACGGCGGCCAGGTTTCGCGTCGGCTTCGCAGCCCCGGCAACTCAATTAAACGAGATGACGCACCGGTAAATAATCGCGAAGATTATAAATTGAAAAGGAACGGCGAGTTAACGAACGCGACCAGCTCGATTTTTCTCATTACCCCGATGGAAACGATTCGGCCGCGCGACGTGAAATAGTGCGTTCTGTCCGGGACACGTTTTCGCGTTCTGCTAATGACACACAGCCTCTGACTGACTTTCTCGTTAAACGATCGACCGATCTTTACACCGACTTGGACGCTTTATGGCGTCTCGCGTAAGCCGAGATAATGTCGCAGGATTTCTGAAAGTTGTACGGTGGGGCATTTTTTCCCAGGTAAAAAAGAAAAAAGAAAGAAAAAAAGGTGAAATACCTATATGCAACGTGTATGGAAATGTCACGCGACCTTGGTGTCTTGTCTTTTCGAAAATGTTGAGTTAACGTAAGATCAAGGTTCGATACGTCGAATATCGTTGCAATCGGACGCAAAGTACGGTGAAATTTTTTTTTTTCCAAGAAAAGAAACGAAATACGCGTATGTAACGTACCAACGATAGGTATATGGAGATTTCACGCAACCTTGATGCCTCGTTTTTTCGAAAATGTAGCGGTAATATAAGATCGAGGTTCGCTTCGTCGAAACGAAAATATATCGAGGAATTTTTTTTATGTTTCGGTCGATCGGCTGCGTCAACGAACGAATAAAATTTTAAGAAGGGAAAGATCTTGTCGTCGTACGTACCTAGTACGACACAAAAGTCTTGGAACTTGTTCTATATTAATGGAGATAGAAACGAAAACTTCTTGTATCGTAGTCGGAGCTACGGCAAGACAGAGGATAGGAAATCTTTTGATAGCCCGAAGCGACAGATTCTTTCCCTAGAAACGCATATACAATAACACGTGCTCTTATATTCTTACAATGGCCGCCGAACCTTCCGAAAACGCATATATCCGTCCTTCGTAAATAAACATCTCCTCCCTCGGCACGCACACGGGCGCATCCTGCGATCCTCGACGAAAAGGAATAAAGACAAAGCCCGAATCCCGCCCCTCCCGGAATCATCCCAAAACCTAAATCACCATTTTCAACCCCTGTCCTTTCATTCCTCCCCCCCCCCCCATCTCTCTCTCTCCCTTTTTCTCTCTCTCTCTCTCTCTCAGTCCTACCACGAAATCGAGCAAAGTTCTTCCTTAGAGGGAGGACCGTGTCCCCCGTGCACACAGGACGAAGAGAAAATTCGATATACCTCAGCGGTATGACAGGCAAAAACGTCCGGTACGGTGGATGACAATTTTAGTTGGATCCACCTCTCTCTCTCTCTCTCCTTCCCTCTTCTAGATAGACCGCGTGCAGCGGCTCCATTCAAGTTCTATCCGAGGCTCATTGTCCTCGTCGTTGTTTGCCAAGGTAATCCTGTACGCGTAGAGAGAATACGCGTGCCCGGTCGCGAGAGCGGGAGAGAGAGAGAGAGAACCTGTCCTAGCGAACCGCGTGGAGAGACGAGACGAGACACGGCAGCGGGGCCGGGGGCCGGGACCGGGACCGGGACCGGGACCGAACGACAAATTTTCCGGCACAGAAATCTCGAATGGGAAAAAGCGATCGCGACACGCTGACTGGCCTCCAGGCCCAGTAACGTATTACATTTTAAAACGACAAAAAAGGAAGGCTCGGCTAATAATGGGGGATAATATGGGGTGCCCTCGAACGTGAAACGCGCCCAATATCGGTGCATTCTGGCGAAAACCGGTGTGTAAACACAGAGTTACCGCGACATCCTGTCAATCCTGTGCCAGACCCCCCTCAAAACCTTCGTCGCGATAGGCTCACCCTCTTTTCGAAACCGGGAGAGTGGCGGCGGGGGGGGGAGGGGGAGGGGGAGAGAGGCAGCGATCGGATGCGTTATCTGATCGCGCCCTTTCTTCGGGGACCGTCGATACAAAGATTCCTGCGGGGCTTCGGCCCCGCTGTTTAATTCGGCACTCGTTACAGAACAGACATTCGAAAACTCGTTATGCCTCGTTTCTGCAGCCAGTTATGTCGCATATGAGTGGATTAAGAAGCGGCGAGGGGTTATTGTTCTGTCCGTCTTGGTCAGCGCATCGCTGATCGAATCGATGGTGCGTACGCTCGATCGAGCGAGGCTCGATGGAATATTTTATGCTCGAAGGGAATACGTTGCAAATGGGCCGGAAATTTTAGTTATTCGATCGTAAATACCAATTAGACTATGAACGTTTACTTATGTCGAAATAACGCGAATAAAACGTGTGAAATATTTAAAATATGGGCAATACGCGAGAACATATATACGACAAGTTGTATAACAATGGAACTGCTGTCCAGACCTTGTCCACGTTTTATACTATTCAGCTGTGATTTTACGATAGAGCGGAAGCACTTTCTTCTATATAGCTCGTAATTGATCGATCGTCGTATATCGAGGTTCGTACGAGAATTTCTAATCTGAAATCATTTGACGCGAGTGTCGCATAAATATGCCAGTTCGTATATATTTATAGAAAAGAGATGTATGTACTTCTTGGTATCGTGGTACAAAGTTTCTCAACTATCGCGACGTACAATTTCACGCCATCGAAACTTACTCGCTACGTCTGTAGCCGCTTTTATTGCGACGGAAACGCAAAGACGTAGCGTTACATTTAAAAAATTGGATGTCTCGGCCGCTTAGAGATAAGGAACCGCCACCGCGCGACGTCTCCACGACGCGACGCCCGTGAAACTTTCGCTGGAAACCGCTAGCGGCTATCTGCAGAAATGCGGCGGCGATTCAGCTGGTCCGTGTTAAGTGACTCAGTGCCGTTGTAAAGTCACGGCGTTAAACTCGACGACGACGCCGCCGCCGTTCACGCTCGCCAATCAAGATTTTACGCCGCTGCCGGACAATTATGATATTTTACAGGTGATTTGGGGGGCATAAGCTTATCGTATATCGCGCTCACCGTACTGATAAGCGGGGAACGGCCGACTGGAAATATCTGAATCCGTTTGACCTTGGATCCGAGCCAAATCGCATTCGACGATCTCTTCGAGGTGCAAGCACTGTTTCGAGTTGATTTCAAGCCTCGTTTCGTGCTTCGTTTCGTCTCGCGTTACACGCGTTCAACGCACGCTTTCCTCGTAGAATTTGGCGATCGCTGCTTCCAATACTCCGACTCGCAGTTACGCAGATTATCCGATAATAATTCGTTTCGATCGGTTCGATCGAGAGAGCAAGTTCGATCGTACGAATATGATTTTCTCGAAAACGTGCAAATTCTCTCTTTCAGGGAAATATTCGTGCGAAACGAGTACGTCCGTGAAGAAGCAACGTCACGCGTAACGTTCGACGAAACGATTCTTCCATAGCTGATTGACCGTTCTACAGAGATCTCGTATAATTTTCGTACGTTACAAACAAGTATTTCTCTATACTATCGCGACGTTTAAAATTGATTCGCGATTCTTCGTAGATTTTGCCACCACGCCGAAGCAAACAAAATCCTGCTAGCACGAGGTTGAAGCTCCTCGTAAAAGCTTCGAATCTACTTAAAGGTATTGTTTTCTTTTTCAAAGTACTCGCGAGACGTTCGGAATTTTAGAATCAGATTCGAACTTATAGATATATTTGATCCCGTCGACGCGATGCGACGCGATGCGATGCGACGCGATGCGACGCGACGCGATGTGATACGATGGTAAGAAGAAACGGAAGCAGCCGTACTAGAATCGGCTCCGAAACCCAACTCTAGTTCGACGATTGATCAGAATCGTAACTGCGGAGCTGGAAGAGACTCGGTAGCGGTACGGCTTCCTCCGTGTTGGTAGATGCGCCAAGGGATTGGATTTTCGGCCGCTCTTCCAACCCCTTCGTGCAAAGGGTTTCATCCCCCGGAACGTTCACGCGCTCGTTAGCATATGATACGAGTGGCGGGGCCCGAGGGTCGAATCCTCGGCCAATAACAATCCATTTTGGCCTGTCGACCGGCTCCTCTCGTCCTCCGCACCCCTCCCAGCATCCTGTATTACAATTCGCGTTCGGGCTTCCTCCGCATGGCCCGTTTATTTGTCTGTCCATTGGTCGGACAGCTCAAAGCGTTCCGCCGCATGGGACGCCATTTTTTCTTCCCTTTCCTCCTCTCGCTTGTACTCGCGCTGACCCGTTACTTCTCCGATTACGGAAATCTCGCGATCCGTGGGACCGACCAGACGGTCCTTTGCACCACCGATGATCTTTCTTTCGTTTTCTTCCCTAGGGGTGGACGCGGTTGCGAAACGTTTTTTCGTTTCTCGGCATTTTCTGCATCTTTTGACGTTGACAAAATTCATAACGAACGCGCGAAAATCTCATTATTTCCTCTCACGAATAATTAGATTACTTCCACGATTTTCCTTTATATGAGTTAACTTTGGTAAAAGTGACGTTAAACGCGTTATTCTAACATATATATATATATATAAAACATGTATAAACAGATCTAGCATTTATATATTACATAGAATCGATCAATTTCGAACATTTTATCGACGACGAAATTACTTGGATTAAATTGTATCGTGTATGTGCTCGGGACGATTTGAAAAGCGATTGGCAATACTATCTTCAATTATAGCTGCATGCCGGTAGATTTTTCGTTTTGTTGCAATTTATTCGGTTTATACAGCAGGTAAGTAGGTCTCGTAGCAAGTATCGGTTAAGTCGAGTTAGTGAAGAATTTGTGCGATAGGCTCGTATATAGTATAAGAAGAACTATAGCGATTATGGGTCTCTTCCGTAGATAAAGATAATTAAGAAAAACGAAGCTTAATTCGGTATCTTTTAGATAACTCGGCTGGCTCACGTAATCCCTTATTACAACGTCAGCTTAATAAATTGATCAATAACGTCTCGTTTAACGTTCCACGTTTTCCTTCCTTTCGCCACTTCCAATGAAAATGTTACGAACCATTCGTTCAACTATCTCTTCTTGCAGTTACTTACGCAGTTACTTAGAAATATACTTAAGGAAACAATTGTTAATCGTACAATTTCAAATTTGCGTAAGAGAACGACGAGGTTATCGAAGAACGGCCACTACGTGACGCGGTTCGGGGAATCGATGCAGATCCGTTCAACGAAGATCACAGGAATTGCCTCCTCTCGATCGGAACTTCGGCTTCCAGTGGTTTCTTACGGTTTTGTTAAGTGGTAACGCGTGATTTAATAATTAGAATTATACTCGTACCCTTAAGACGGACGTTCGTGAGAGATCTGTCCGAAATCCGAGTAACTAATAACAAGGTTCAAGCATTTGTCGGAACGCAGCCCTTTCTCTACCTACCTCTACGATACCACGATTTTCTGCTTCTATGTCGTAATATTAGGTTGCGACGAAAGTTTCTTTCGTTTTATAAGGAAATAATAGACGCGCAACATTTTTTCTTTCATATTATTTTATCGAATCACGCGTGATCCATTTTGTTCTATCAAGTTAAAGACCAGAACGTTCGACAGATTATGTTCCATGTTCGTATAGAGACGCGTTGTTGCGAAATACGTGTTCGCGAAAGAGAGACGCTTTCGGAACAACCTAATAATTTTAACGATCGAAAGCGTTTCTCGTTAGAGCACGATAATCGTAAAAATATATTGATATTCCTCGGCGAATGTCCCCTTTAAACATCCGAAACTTGGAGTATAAAGCAAAGAGACAAATATAGAAATATCCGAAGACAACGTAAAAGTATTCGATCAAAAGCAGCGGAAACCCAATCGCGATACGATGAACGATCCGCCAAGAGATCCCAGGAGAATCGGCATATTCGCGAGTGGCTCGTAAGCACCTGGTACCAGGCTGCTTCCAGGGGTGATTTTGGATCACGGGGGCAGAGCGGGGGCAACGGAGAGGAGGGGAAAAAAGCGGAGATGCTAATCTCTCGCATCGCGTCGAAGGGTGGAAACTGTGTGCTAATGCGATCCCGTTTAGCCAAGTCAGCTGGAAAACGGTGCAAGGAGCGCGCCCCAGCCCACGAGTGCACGACTGGCGAAACACGGGACAGGGGATGCTCCCCATTAGTCGGCCGGAGGCCGTTTTCGATGTTGCGGCTCGAGGATCGTCATTATTTCGCGATATCCGCTCGGTTGGAAACATTTGGACATATTGTACCGCTCTCGATTCTCTCTGTCATTTCTACTCTCTGTTCACGAACGATCATTCTCACAGGCTAGGTGGTGCGATTATGAAGTCCACCCTGCGCTGGGACATGTATTTTTTTTTTTTTTTTTTTTATTTCGTTCAGGGATTTTGGCTGCTAAGAAGCTTTTTCTATTCCCTTCTGCGTACAAAGTGATTTTTCAGGGGACAATGACGACTGGTGCGATTATTCGAGTAATATTTTTTTATTCTTTCGTGTACCGGCGGTTACGACGAGATGGTTTGGGTCTGTCGACGCAAAAAAGAAAAAGAGAAAAAGGAAGAAAGAAAAGAAGGAAACGCGTTCGGTGGGATCCGAACATCGTCGATCTAACGAACCTTTAATTAACACGCGCGTCGCGCGATTCGCTCGTTATACGTATTTCTGTTTCCGAATAATCACTGCATTTCGTCCTCGGTTAATCGGTGGAATAGATATAACGTATTCCTCGCGTCGATAAATAAAAGAACTCGCAGAGATTGGAAGATTTAAAACGATTAACGCGCTATATAGAAATTCTGAAAACACTGTCTTTGAAATCGAAGATATCTAATTTACGACTAAAGGGCAACAAAGGCCACGCGATCATCGCCTCTTGTCGTTTGTATCGCGTCGAGTCTTCGTAGTACGATAAAACTGTACAAAATATAGATTTCCTTCAGGATATCGCGTAGAAAAATATGAAAATCGTCGATGACTGCAGGGTCGATGATCGTAAAAAATATTATAATAGATTCAACAGAGTTGAATATCTAAAGAAATTCAAGTATAAATTAGCTTTAATTAACTTATTCAAATTAGGTAGTACAAAGAGTTCAAACTTATCTCTCGTTTAGATTCAAATCTATTTAAAAGTATTGTGTTTTCTTGCTCAAGTATTCGTGAGACGCGTACGAACCTTTGCAATCGGATTCCAACTCGATCCCATCGGTCGATCATCGTATTTCAAAATTCTTTCTTCTATGCTGTCTTCGCATCGCTTTACGGACAAAGTCGCGTTGCCGACGAAAAAAAAAAAAAAACACGTCGCGGTAGGTCGAAAGTCGAGGACGGAGGGAGAAAATGGCGCACGGAGGTGTGAAACGCGACGTAAAGCGCAAATGGAAAGGAGCGAAGCCCCGGGGCCCGCTCGAATTCCGCTTCGCCGCTGGTTATTAGGCAAATACGACCTCGTCGATGATAACCCTTTCGCTCGGGGCTGAATAATATGGCACCCCTAAACGGGCGGCGTTTGATGTGACGCCGGTTCGCCGCGCCTCCCAGCCAATTTCGTTAAGCTTCCCCCGCGTCACCGTTCCCGCGTGTCATAATCGCACCCTCGTCGGTCCTCTAATCTTCCGGGCCGCGAATCGCGTCGCTTTTTCACCCACGATATCGTGAAACTGTTTGCTGTAATCGGTTAATGGGTTCCAGCTGCTACTTACCAATAACGCTTCGTGGTATTTATATCGTTCGTCTTTCCTTTTATCCATCGATTTACGCGAACAAATGTTCGCCTCGTTGAAGCGTTACGACTTACGGAGGTAAGTTCTTGTAGTTTCTTCGGTTATTCCTCTATTTCCAACCGAATGTCCAATCGCGTCCACCCTTCCGGTAGACAGACTATGCGACTGCGACGAATTTCGAAGAAGCTAACGGTTTATTCCAGCGTTCCATACGCAACAATCGAATATTTTCAATAGGTGAAAATAATCGGAAAGCGAGAGGGTCCGAAAGCTGTCGGAACAATTTGCCGCAATTTCCTAGTCATAACGTTAAGTAACTGTAAAGAATAAAAAGAAAGAGACAGAGGCAATGATCTCGCGCTAAAGGATAGTCTGGATAGACTGCGTAACTTAAGCGAATCTAGTCTGAGTCATCCTTTCGTCGCGCCGGCAACGATCGGTAATAGTTATTTACGGCGATCGCAACTGCACCGATATTATGACGTCCCCCTCTGATCATTGAAAACAGGCCTGAAACAAGTTGTCCCGGCGCTGTTCGCGCGTTCAAACGCTCGCTTGGCGTCGAGCCAATTGGGCTGCTGCCCTTCACCTATGCCAGTGAACGATGTACGAAATTGGTTTCCCTGTCTGTCTGTGAAAAGTTTCACGCGCGAGATCGAGCCGGAGAACCGACCGGCCAGAATCGCCTAACGTTCCCAGAAATTAAAACCGACGCGACGCGACTATTCCACCGAACCTCGAGAACGTTGCGCTTTACCTCGTACATCCCTCGGTCGCCCAGATGTGCAAACGATATTGGTAGTTTACAAACGAGCTGACAAATGCTCGAAACGTAGCCAAGTAATCGTCAAAGATCCGATATTTTTTCTGCCGTCGGTCTTGTTACAGAAAGAAATCACGTATGCGAGCGATCCTTATCGCTGACGTCTTACTTCGCTGGATAAGATGCTCCAGCTTCGTCGTTATTCTACAATTTCGTTTTCGTTAGATTTGTCTATTTTATCGAAATGGGTTTGAACAAAACGGACTAAGCAAATACCTGACTCGAGAGACCACGCGTCTGTTTTTCCTTTCTCGCAGCGTTTATTCGCAGTAACAGTTTCTCCGATAGGTTCGATATGATTCGAAAGCAACTTCCATTAGCGATTGCCAACAGTTAACTGCTACCACCGGATGAGTTCGGTAAAGATTAGGCGATCGTTCCGAAGGATAAGAAACGCGTCGGAAAGAAAAGTTGGAACAAAGTCGCCAACAGGCAGCTCACCGTGCTGGCAGATTTCTGAGCTACGGCCTGTAAGAGAATAGGTGGCTGGTTTAGAGAAGGAGTTGCCTGGCTGGCGATTCCTTCGGCCGAGCTCTGAATGAAAGTTATGAGGATGAATCTGGCCGAGCAAGGCGGGGGTGGGCAACGTTCAACGAAAAAGAATGGAGGACGAAGAGGCGAGAGTCTGAACTCCCATCGTCCCAGGCGTATCCACTTACAAGCGACACTATGGCCGTGCCGCGTCGCGTCGCGGCTAGATTTAGGCCAGATAATATACTGTTCTTCGTACGCATGCACGGAATTGCCCGGGAAAGATGATCGATGGCCACCCGTTTACCGTTCGCCAGAAAATTTCTACGAACGACCATTGTTCCAAGATCGTTTTATCCTCTCCCTATAATAATAAATGTTATTCTCAGTAAACGATGATTTTAATCCTAAAATACTTTTTCTCTACTTTCATGGTTCGATGAAACGATTTTAAGCAAGTGGCAGAAATAGCGTGGATAGTATTTCATTTTCACAGAGCGGCGACTTAGAAACGTTGGCAGAATAGAAACGGTCGTTATAACTCTATATTTGTGTGGACAATCAAAGTGGTTAGAATCGATCTAATCTATGGTATTTCGTAAGCTAGCACCTAAGAGTAACGGTTAAGAACTAATCGCTGTTACAACGAAGCAAAGAAACAGTTGGTAAGAGAAATATTACTTGTAACGCTAAAGCGGTGCTCCGTTTGTACTTACGATAAACGAAACAGCACAGTTTCATACGAGTGCAGAGAAATGCTCGAGAAAGACGATTAATAAGCATACCTAATGACTATTCGAGACACGAAAATTTGTAGCTTCGCTTTCCTCGTTCTACGATTGGCTTAAGCTGATCGGCCATATTGCAACGATTTTGCCACGTTCTGGGTTTGCTTGTATTTTGCATAATTATTTTGCAACAGTCGCTACGTAATTGTTCTACGTTTCTCTTCCAACGACCATTCTATAATTATTCCGCGGCGGTTGTGCGTGTTCCTCCTACTGTGCTTGCTAGATAATAAATATAGCGTATAATTGTTCCTCGATCGAACATTGTTCTCTAAAATCCTATTGTCCATCCTAAGCACCATTGTTACGTGGATTTTTAATCGATTTTCTTCTAAGCTGAATTTCAATTATATTCGACTTGTAAATTAAGTTAGCGCTACAGAGTAAACGTTCATTTTCGTAGGTTCGACAGAGCTATACTTATTTGAACGGCATTTAGCAAGAATTTTTCACGGCAAAGTAGCTACTACGTTCGATGGACCGGTAATAAAATAAAATCGCGAGTAAAAGAGAATCGAAGCGATGCGACGGTATCAACGAAAAATCGAGAATTTGAAAGCTATTCAAAGGACCAGGTTGGTCGGTGCACGTTTCAGCTTGCTTTTATATTGTGAAAAGCTTCGCTTCTATCAAACTTTTCATATCTCGTTCAGCGTCGTATCGTCCGATAATCGTTGTATTTTTTCCCTAAATACGCTATTTGCTCCGGAAAAAGGCGGATATAACGTCGTACGTTTCGTTTCAACGATGACCGTTTATATTATTCTACCCATCGATACAACGTTACATAATACAATAGCCAGTACCTACCGATATAACAGACGTTTCTCTATCCGTTCAGATAGGTACATAATTTGCGTATCGTTTGCAGATATTTGAACGGAAAGTAATTTTAGGACGCAAAGGTCTTTAATAAACGGTCTTTTGAAAATATCACCATCGCTGATTTCTAACGTCGTTTAACGATTAATCATTGCCGAGGGTAAATATTTTCGAACATCGTATGCGCGCAACGACCGTTATCGTTCCTCCTGTTATTCGTTGCTTGCTTTGACTCAGAATCGAACAATAAATAGAACGATAAACGATAAACGATAAATATATTTTCATACGCGCATTGCTCAATGGGACAACGATCGATTTTCTCTTAGTCGAACAAATAAAATCAATTAGGAAACATAGTCGCTACGCTAACAACAGCAAGTATCGGAATATAACGGAACGGCTACGAATGCAGCTACGAAGATAGAAAGAAACAGTAGCGAGGCGGATGATCGATGGAGAGAGAATAGAAAACCGTTGGTACGTGTCAAGTATAAAAGATTGTTTAGAAAATCCTTGTTCTTCGTTTTCTTCGCGGCTCTTTGTCGATCGGAAAGTAGTAAAAAGAAAAAAAAACAGAAAAAAAGAAAAAAGAAAAAGAGAAAAGAAAGAAAGAAGAAAAAAGGAAGGAAAAGAAGAAAAGAGATCCAGTTAAAATTCAACGGTGTATCGTCAATCTTGCTTCGCAAGGTTAATCGATTTCGCGAATCGATAATTACCAGCTCGTTACCATAAATTGTATATAATCGCGTATCGCGTCGGGAACACGATTGTCGGAACATCGTTTACCACGATCGCACGGAGATTATTATATCGAACGTCGGTGAAATTATTCGCTAGTTCGGTACAAGGCCAGCCCTATTTAAATCGACGATATCTCAGAAATAATCCGCTCGATCGAACCAAGTATAACTCTCGGCAGTCTATCGATCGAAAATCTCGATGCTCGATCTACTCGATCGTTCGATTTAAGAATGTACGACGTTTTGCGACGTTGGTACGTTCCGACAATGTTATAAATATTCGTGATCGAGAAGAAAATCATCGAGTTAAAAAGAAATATTCACGCGTTGGCCAATCCTATCATAAGCGATAGATATTCATCATTTCGTTGGAACAATCGCGCATATCGATTACGACGGAAAATAGAACTGAAACTATTAACTTCGTCGTCGTTAGCGACGAGCGCATACTTAATACCGAGCTAACGAGTACATACAAAGTACATAGTTCGAATAAATTAATCGAACTAATCGGATACATTATCGTCTATTCGAACGATAGACGACATTGGTATCAGAAAAACGAGAAAGATCACGAGAGACTTATTTTTTATTTCTATTTGAGATCCTCGCTTCTGCCACTTATACGTCTTTCGCCACTTTGAATCTTGAAATACTCGGAATACTTTGACTCGCGATCGGTCGAAAAACAAAACCGCCCTCCAGAAATTCCATTGGCTGGCAGGACAGCACCTTCGACGTGGCGAACGTCCAGTAATTACCCCTTAATATTATTTATATCCGAGCGCGGTTATATCACGATCCGGTAGAAAGAGGATTGGCAAAGGAGGCTATCGCCGCTTTGGCGGTTTCACGCAAAACCTTGCGCGGCATTCCTTCGCGGAAGAGGCGAAGGTCGCCAATTATCGAAGGCGGCTTAATGCGAGCCACTATGACGGGTCATATTCAGCCCCCTTTTTGCTGGCGCGACGATTCCACGCGCGGCGTCAAAGTGTACCGGCCGCTTCGTAAATCCTCCGAGAGCGGCTTTCAACCCCCCTTCCTCCGACCTCCCCCCTCCCCCTTCCGCCTCGCTTTCTTTCCTTCAACCTCCTTTCATTCTATACGGTGTTTCACAAATAACCAACAATGCTCTAGCCGTACAATACGCCGGAGTTTATTTTCAATCTGTTGGATCCTGGTTTAACGAGGATAGCGCGTCACGGAAGAAAAAAACTCGACTCAACTGGAAACGATAGTATCGTTACAGAGCGCTAAAGAATGGTGAAATATCTGAATTTGAATTTTCTTACGCGTCGATCCTTCCTATCGTGGTAAAGCCGAATTTCTTATTTTATCGTCGTTAGTCGAACAACGATGCAACGTAGCGCGGATAAAATGGGTATATATACCTTTATCACGGGGTTGAACTTTAGGGCTAAGAGAGCGACGACTGCATCGGATTTCATCGAGTTTTCGTTCGATCGTTGTCTCACGATATCGAAAAAGTAAAGTGAAACTCGGACGTATCTATCGATGTTAGAATTCGATGCGTATCGTCGTTACAGACACTAATAAGCGTAAATAAGCAAATGCTTATGGAAATTCGTTGATTTTACGAAGACGACGAAAGAGAAGATACGATTCGATACGATGTACAATATCGTACGGTACACGGACCGAGCTTTTATCGCTCCTATTTGGGTCAATTTCCGGCCCATTCGCTCTGGAATAAAATGAGAAAGACCGGCTGGTTAGTTTGCACCGAGTCCATAATTTGCAAACAGACTGGATATCTTAATCAGCCACGGGGGACACGTTTACGACAAACTCGTCGTCGCGTATCGACGAAACGAGTCAGCTTCTTCGTAACTCGTCGAATCATCAATCGATTTTGTATGGAGCGATGCAAATAACAGGATAGTTATATCGAGCGATTATGAGTCGATTCGACGATCGGCGTAATAATTTCGTGCCGTAGCTTACCGTAAAATATTCTCACCGCGTTTGATCGTACGCGATAAATCCGCGATCTTGGATAAAGACATCGGAAGTTACGAGGTTCTTGCTAGCAATTAGCGGAAACACGTTCCGAAAAGCGTCCTTTACGACGATATTAGGCGGAATTTATGATGGAATCGTCGGTAGCCGTGCGAGTTGGCGTCGATTTGTCCTTGTTAAATTGCCAACTCCGACGTGTTCGACGATCGTTCGACGGGTTAGGTTAATAATACGATAACCTAATGCGAACGAACTGTACCAGAACGTATTTGTTCTTTTGCTTTTTTTCTTTCGTTTCGGAAATTATACATCTCTTCGAGGCGTTTGAACGTTTCGGTAAAGATAAACGCTATCTTCGGGATATAATTGTAAGAAATACCTAATTGAGTCGAAACGCTAAATGGCATATCTGTCAGACTTAATTGAAATTCCTTTATCTTTGCTAATTTGAACTTCTGTAATTCTGTAATTAGAGATATTTTAGACAAGACGATCGGTCGAAGCGTAGAACGCGTAAGTGAAAATTGAAAATTTTGCGCGACAGATATCGTTCGTTCTCCAACGTCGATATACGATCGACTTGAACGATCAATGGCGAAGCGACGCGGCGCGACGCGAGAAAGTTTCCCAGTCTCGGAATCGTTCGTAGAATAGTCGAACGAGTCTGATACTGTCCGTGTCGAATCACGATCAATTTGTTCACGAAAATCTGCCTGTCGATCTTGGTCGTTCGTGGACGCACGAAGAAGCAGCAATCGCGATAACCAAACGAAAGCAGGATTATCCGGCTCCTAATGCGTCTTCTTATCTCTTATTTTCGCAGTGCCTCGTTTCTACCGCGCTTCTACTGCACTTTTCTGACAAAATGTACGTACGTAAGTACTTGTTTAATACCGGGATTAGGTCGATGCGTCTTTTGTCAATTCAACTTTTACACGTTCGTTATTTATTTTTCATCTAATATCCAGTCTATAAACTTTCTCCTCTCTCCCTCTCTCTCTCTCTCTCTCTCTGTCTTAGTCATCCTTTTGTCCTCGTCTTTTTCATCCTGTTTCTCCACAATAGCGCGCGTTCGCTACAGAATGATGCGATAATGACACCGAAAATATTCGCGCGCGACGGAGGTCAAGAAACCGGTAAGTCGACTTTGTCGACTGTAAAAAAAGCGAGTGTGCATTTCCCAGATTCCTGCCGCTCTGTCATTCATCCTCTTCTTTCTTCCTCTTTTTATCGTCCTGCATGACCGTCTCTTCTTCCTCTTCGTTCGCCCCTTTTTTTCTTTTCTTCCTCAACGGCCGCGTACTTTCGCAATTTTTCGCAATCGATTCATATCGATTTCGTTTCGTCTATCTTTTCTCGTCGATGCAACCGCGTATCTCATTCATTTTCCACCTTTTCGTCTTCCTTTCGCTCTTCTTCCACCGTCATTGTCGCGATTGAACGAACATTATTACACCCTTGTTCTCGATTATTCTCCCAGCGACGAGTTTTCTCCGACGTTTACGGTTTCTTCTTCTATCGCCGAGCGCATGGAAGACCGTTCGATTCGGCTGCCAACGCCCTCGGTAATTAGATTGTTTCAGGAACGCCTTCTTCCACTCGGTTTACCAATCGTTGAATTTTTCCGTAGAATCAGCCTCGATATAATAAAATCTTAAGGGGCCTTCCTCCGACATTCGTGTCTCTGGTTACTACTACTACTACTACTACTACTACTACTACTACTACTACTACTACTGGTTACGCGCGTCTCGATCGTTGTTTGTTTTATCGTGCGTACGGTGGATCTACTTGTCATGCTCCGATTGTTTTAGGATCGGGTACAAGTAGAATTCTTATCGCGATGATATTTTATGTCTCTCGGTAGTTATTTCGGTGGAAATAATATAACCTTGGTTTACCTTGGGTTACAAATACTATTTGATCGAACGATCAAATAAAGCAAAAACTCGAGCAACTCGAATTACGATACGAATAGCCGTATCGATTAGTCGTAGATCACGCGAAAGAAAATTTTACGATTGAAAAATATTGTTCGTTAAATTAACTATCTAAATATATTCAGATCTATTTGACGTGTCGCATTCGCGCGATAACATTTAAGCAAGAAGGGTAATTCGATGTCCAACGCGAGATAAACACGTAATTATAAGTTCTAGCCATGACACAAGTACTTGTGTAATTTCAAAATTTCCTTCGTGTTTCGATCAGCAGCGAATTCTTATTTCGAAGCAAATGTCATAGAAACTAAACACACGTATATCTGCTATATTTTGGTATTCCGATAACATGCTAAATTTGTATACATATGATAAAAAATATTTCATTTTCTTAGATAACTATGCTAATGTTAAAAGTGATATACATTCGACGCAAGATAAACACGTTGCTAAAGTTCTTTCCGGAGGAACGGAATCTTCCTTTGGCAAATTTAATCAATTAAATTCAAGATTTATTTACCTTTCATTTAAATAAAATCCCTGATACACGCGCGAATACACAAATGGATATATAAATTTGAATATACCAATGATATAAGAAGGTAGAAAAAAAAAAAAAAAAAAAAATACATTTCCTTAGTTATTAATTTATTCGAAAGTTATACGCGCGTATCTCTAGCCGTTCTTCGCGTATTTTTTCGTTTATCCCAATTCGTTTGAAACGAATTCGTTTAAAATCGCAATTACGTTACTATAAATTGCATGCAACGTTACGATCGATCCGGGGTGACGTTCCCTCCGTTTCTTCGTCTTTGATCGATCGTTTCGACATTGTCCATCTATTGCGAAACTAAACTATTATAATTTCAATAAAGTCAGACAGATAGGAGACGGCTCAGAGTATATGTAATCGGCTACTGTTTGCGAAATCGTGATAAAAAAACAAGTTGTTACTTTCGATCCGAGTCTAGCCTGGCTTATAGCGAGCGTACGCGTTCACGACACGATAAATCGATCTATCAATAACTACCTGGGATCATCGACCGACATGACAGCGCGACGCTGATCCCGTGGGCCGGTCGTTGATGCGTGCAACGCCGACCGCCGGTTTCTCTGTATTTGCATATTTCTCGCGAATGTCTATCGCGGCTCCGAAATAGCAGCACACACCAACCGAGAACCATCGACCCACGATGCGTCCTAGCCACAATACGAAAATATCGAAGCGGGCGCAACGTATTCGCGAATGGACGAAAAACGCGCGGAATCCGCGCGATTAATTTACGATCTTGGAACTGGTTTGTCGGCTCGATAGTTGGCTCGTTCGCGTATTATTTCTCCCAGGGGTGGCGCTTTCCGGCGACGGTTTTTGCCCGATCGCAGTCTCCCTTCCATCTTCTGGGTTCGCCTTTACAATATCCGAATGTTCCGAATTTTCTAAATTTTCTAAATTTTCTACATTTTCTACATTTTTTAGATTTTCTACATTTTCCAGATTTTCAGAATTTCTCCGGGACACGCTCCGCGTAAATAGTTGCGGACGCATCTTCGAAGATTTCCAAGCTTTCGACGATTTAATTCGGCCAATAGATCGTCAAAAGGTCCGTTCTATACGAGAGACGATGACAAGAAATAACGCTGATTTTACGGCAATATTCAACAATTCTGTACGTTGTTAAACCGTGGCTACAGAAAGTATTTATCGTAGTAGATATCCTCACCGGAGTCCGGAAGAAGCTCGCTCGTTCCGATACTTTATTTAGAGCAGGCATCGCATCGAAGAACCCACGCTCCCGTCCCAATCGCACATGCCTCGTCTTAGTATTTATTATAGCCTATTAGCAGCACCCGCGGTATGTGATTAGAAAAATTCCCTATTATGAAAATAAAACGTAGAACTTTGATCATAAGACGCTTCGAATAATAAGACGTTATCGATCGTTCTAGATCGAATAGAAGGTGCCTACGATCTCGAAATCTCCGTTACTCGAAGATAAAAGTCTCGCGAGTTTTTACGTTACGATAAGATTCAAATAGCGCTGCTGCTATCGGTCACCGCGTAAATTAGATTATTAGTAGGAGTCAATTAAGAAACCAGGCTGCTGTTACGCGCCGACGCACAAAACAGATTTTTATCCTAAACCGATTCACAAGATAGAATACCACTATGCATTTATGTATTAGATAAGCTATCGGCTTACTAATACCGTCCGAATTGCAAATTCGATCACAGACGCTAGCACGATTCGCGTACGACCATCGGTATCAAATACTATTATCGTATCAACATTTTTGTAACTACGATATACACGCCATTCATACGTATTCGAACACTTTGGTCTGATGTACGTAGTTTAGGTAAAATGTATGCGAAGTTAAGACGGTTAGAATTAACGGTCAGAAGCGGTACTTTTCTATCTTTTTATAGAACCAGCACGCTATAAATCGAAACGACTCGAATATCGAATATCTTTGTATCTGTCGAAATTGTATCCACATGATACGTCGGTTAAAAGAAATCCCTCGTGGCGATCCAAACGCACCGTATTCACCGTGCCATAATCAACGTATTTCACTTTTTTCCACATTCCATTTCTCACGCTCACCTCGCAACGAAAGAAGAAGAAGAAGAAGAAGAAAAAGAAGAAGAAGAAGAAGAAGAAGAAGATGAAAAGAACGAGCAGAAACAAAAGGACAGGTGGATGCTCGCGAACGAACGAGACGCGTTCGAATGGCAACTCGCGGAGCTCGCGGAACCAACAGGCCGGACGTAACGATGCCGAGCGACACTTATATCGAGATCTATTAATATGCAGCCGAGCTGAACGTTAGACGGTGCTTAGTCTCTTGTCACGCGTATTACACACCCAATACACCCCCTTAATGCGTTGTCAACAACACGCTACTCGACACGAGCGTTTCTCCGTTCCTCCGTCTGTCCGTGGCCTGTCGTTTAAATGGCCAAACTGTTTAACAAAACTGTCGCCAACTAATGATTCTCGAGCACACGATACCGTGTTGGTTAACAGGCTCGATCGTTTTTCACGCGATTCATCTTTCTCTTCGTTTTCTTTTATTTTACTTTGATTCCAAATCGATTACAATTTCCCATAATTTATGGACGAACCGACCGAAACGACCAACGTAATTTCTTTCGAATTCCTTAAATTCTTCGTTTATTTAAAGAAAAAAAAAAAAAAAAAAAAAAAAAAGACTGTACTACGTACTAACATCGGACGACAAAGAAACGTTTACACCTATCTCGATCTTAGTAAAATATAAAAAT